>JANFCV010000403.1:0-153134 GCA_024500475.1 Phthorimaea operculella | reverse complement strand
CGAGGCAGTGTCTTCATTTTTAGTTTTTTACCCGCCCGAATCGCGTTTATACTACTCTTTTTTTTTTAAATGATAGTGTAAAGCACAATGACTTACCCATTCATGTTAATTGACCATCAATAAGCGGAACTTTGTTATCTTACAGTGAATAAAAAAATTTATTTGATTTGGTTTACTATTATGGCGCTGCCTCCTAAACTAAGACTTTTCCGCCCTCATTTTCTTGAAGCAAACAAGTGCGGACCACTTGTGTTTTTCGTGTTATTCCAAACTTTTTTCGTCCTTTTCAAAGGAGCTTTTTGTTATGGTTTCGTAGAGGGCGTCTTTATAGATTTTTTTGTTGGAAAAGTATGGTATATATGTTAGTATACGAACGATATTTTTTCATGTTTTTTCTATGTGAACGCATGGGGAAGTAAGATCGTTATTTTGTATAATATTATGTGTGATAATATGGAATGCCAGTCTAGTAGTAGTAGTCGGCCCACAGACGAATGAAACCTTTTTCGCTCGGGGACCGCGAATGACGTTTTGGTTCTCTGTGAGTCGGCCGAATGGCGTGTAGCGAGAGGTTGTGTTTTGTTTCCTTCGCCTCGTGTCGTGTTTCTCGCGTCCTCGCCAGCTCTCTCTTAACTTTTTCTTCAAGACAATGACATAAAGTGAAGTGTCTAGTACAACTTTACCGCTTATATTTATTGATGAACTAGTAATTTTTCCGTGGGAGGTAAAAACAACACTCAGAAATGAAAGTTGACATAACAGTTGATCATCATTATAAACAAACATACCTACCATAGCGTGATTTTATATCAAGCCTCTTGCCCGGAGGCGTAGGCTACTTGCTACGATTCTGACACACGTATTTCGATACCTCAGCATCCATATTAAGCCTTCTCATATATGCTCGTCAGTTTAGGGTACTTTTGACCTGACCTTTCTTTAAGTCATCCCTGATCTTGTCCAAGTACATTCATCTTTCCAACGTTTCCATCCACACTCATCATAACAACAAAAACAGTCTACCGCTGGTCATGCGGTTTTCCTTGTTTTTTCAAGTGCAAGGTGTTGTAGTTTACGGAAACGCTGCTGGCTGTATGGGCGTTTTTTGCAGGAACTAAACCGCTGCCATAGACTAAGATTTGATATGTATCAAAATTTGACAGCTAATCTAAAGTCTTTGGAGGCGCGCCATCTTGCGGAATAGTTTCTCCAAAAAGCGCTTATTTATTTTCCCGACACTTACCTATGCGTAAAAAAAGTTATACGCAAACATTTCTAAGATTATCTACTGTTCAAAACTCTACATTTTTGGTAGAGTCTGGCTAGCGAGTCTTTGGACGTCAAATAATTCAAATATTTCAAATGGCAACATGTTAACACTGAAAAAGTACAATAAAACAATTTTGATACTTACTATTTTTTTGTTTTCTGCTCTTTAGTTTGTGTTTACCTTGCCTACCGGTATGTATGTATGTATGATGTATCTACCGGGAGTAACACAAAGGGTATAACAAGCCGAAAGGAGGTCAAGGTACTCATGAAACTGAACAACTTTCCCCATGGAACATGGGACGAAATATGAAAAAAAATTTGGACCTCTTAGAGTAAATCAATCAGCTGATCTGCGATTTTGTATGGGAGGTCCAAATTTTTTTTTCATAGGTATATCGACCCATGTTTCATGGGGAAAGTTGTTCAGTTTCATGAGTACCTTGACCTCCTTTCTTGTTATACCTTTCTGTTACTCCCGGTAGATATCATACATACATACTGGGCAAGGTAAACACAAACTAAACGAAAACAAAAAATAGTAAGTATCAAAATTGTTTTATTGTAGGTAGTTTTTCAGTGTTAACATGTGAAAGATTTTTAAAATTGGCGCCATTTCCGTGTCCAAAGACTCGCTGGCCAGACTCTATCCTTTAGTTCCCAATTTTGTTTTTTAATCTACTTGGAAAAATAGGCGTCATGTCATATAATATAAGGAAGTCAAAGAGAAGGCTCAAAAGAGAGCAGATTGGATATTGGATAGCGAAGCTCTAAGTTGATTATAATGAGTTAAACTCAGAAACAGTCAGTTTTGAAACAGTTTCAAGTTGTTCTTTTAGACACGTTTTTGTTTCAAAAGTCTTACGTCACAGTCTGAACAACTGACAGCAAAGGGCAAAAAGATGGCAGAAAAGGATTTCTAGAAAATAAAACACAAGCAACTTCAAATTGACATGAGAGAGCCTTTTCAGTGCGAAACGTTCTTTTGTTTTTCGTTGTACGGTACTTTTGAGTATGTATAAGCAAGCTATACAGAGCGCGTATCGCTCCACGCTCTAAAGCTTTTAAACGTAAGCAGTTGTTAGATAGATACTTACGTCAAATGTATGATAAGTAATAGAGGTTCAATAGTGTTGTCACTGGCGTTTTGCTACTGATGGACAGAGACGTTGTGTTCTTACTACTGCTACCCGTTCGAACTTTTTAGGCGCACTCTATAGCTTGCTTATAAATACTCTAAGGAAAAATTCGTTTGTTTTTTGTTGTACGAAACGCTTTGCATTCGTTTTAATTTGGTTTTTGGAATGAAGAGTGACAGCACTCTTTCTTCGAAACACTTTTGAATAAAAACAAAAAGCCATCGCAATTCCGTTTTCTAAGGAATATTATATGGCATTGCATGAACTACATTAGCCATGTGGTGTCAAATTAATCACCTCATCATAGGTATTATGAAGGTTAATAAAATAAGTATTGAAATTTTTGCGATAAGCTCACAACCTTTCAAAATTATGCTACATAGTCTTCACTCTCAATTTTTAGTCAGACGTGGTGTGAATATAATATTTTTTACAACTGTTTACGCTTTGCCTTCCCTGCAAGGGATATAGGCGTGATATTATGAACGTATGTACTTATGTGAATGATTTAAAAAGTAGGTTGAATTGAAATAGTACTTCGTGTATTTAGAAAACACGAAAAAATATTTTTCTGATCAAATCACGACGAAGACGACACAAACTGAAAATATAGGAGCTCAAAATGTTTTTCTTGCCTCACGAACCGTAATAGGCAAGGCAAATATGGGAGGCAAAGGAAAATAATATTTACTTCACCATTAGAGTGTATACAAGCAAGCTATAGAGTGCGCCTACAAAGTTAGCAGTAGTAAGAACACACATTAGTTGCATAACGATAATGACTACTTAGGCAAGCATGTTCTAACATCGTCTGCATCACCACTTACCAACAGGTGAGATAGCAGACAAATGCGGGTCTATATTACATACAAAAATAGAACTCTGTAGCTTGCTTATGTATTGTCTAAGGCAAAATATTTACTCCGCCATTTAATGTCTTGAAATGAAAATTATATTACGATAAGGACAGAGTCTTTCGCAAATAAACAAAAGCAAAGATTTGGAATTAAATTCCAACCATCTCTCTTTTTACACGACTGCCCAACCAAAAAAAGGAGTGTAATGTTTTCAGGGTTCATGTATGTATGTATGTATGTATATATGTGCAATGCTATAACCCACTATAACTCGATAACTACTGAACAGATTTGAATGGGAGTAGTGTGCGAAGATTCCTTACACCATCCTGAGTGTCATAGGCTAGGTTTTGTCGTCTTAAACCTTAGGATAACTAGAAAAAAATATCTAATTTTATTAATTAGGGATAGCAGCCACCGTAAATAAAACTCTTTGAGCAAACCTTATTATAAAATTCATGTCACACCAATCTGTTGAAGTTTGATGTCGCTGTCATTGATTGAGTTGACGTTGCAGTATGTCTAATTATGTCACTGATACAAAATATTTACGTTTGTTGTTGCAAAATAAAATAAATTTAAACAAATACTGAAAAATAATGAATTAATAATAAAACGAGCATTATAGATAAAATAACGCTGATAGTTTTTACGAATGGCACAGAGTTCTTATCCCGATGTCCAGCCTTGATGCTTTTGTAATGCAAAACATGTAAATATTCAAAGGCATCTCGGTATCAGGTAATTAGTTATATCTGCTTATTATTATACTTATGGCTAATGAGCAGGCATAAAAATAGCTCATACACAATGTGCAATGCCAGCAGATATATCTTAGGCGCCTGGTACTTCATTAGATATACAAGCTACTGCTGGTGTTTCTCTACATAGCTACTTTGATAGCATTGTTGATAGCTACATTGTTTGTTAGTAGATTACGTAGGTTGTTATAACATTGACCAAACAATGATGATTTTGTTGCAGAGCAGCTGTCTCCGGGATACTTTATTCATAGTAAAGTGAAGTATTCTTCAAAAGACTACTACTGCCAATGTAAGACATGAAAGCGCAGGCCCTGGTCGGCAAAAACTTGAGTGTTGACTAAAATAAAGACATTCGGTATCAAGAAAATGTTGATTACTTAAACTTTAAACGCAACTTCTTCATGAGCTGAGCTGCTATGTTATATTAATGTACGTAGTCTAGACTTTGTAGTCAATAAAATAACCCATTTAAAATCCAAATCTGTTATCATTTAAGTAGTTTAAATCAGATATGGGCAGTTCAACTAGTAGGCATTAAGACCCGTTCACATTTCAGCGGTATCGCTGCGGTACGCGGTACGCGGTGTTCTCCTCGCGGTACCGTTGCAATACCGCCGTGGTATTCGCATGGACGTCCCGCACCTGATAGCGATCGATACAAATACCGCGACGGTATCGCACCTGTACCGCGAGAATACTACGTGGGTGAAACTACAGTAATGTGAAGGGGCTTTAAACACCAACACAAGGGTTAAGGGAACATTGCCTTCCTGATAGAAAGACAACAGACCAGAACAGATTTTGACATTATGAGTGGTATGAATGTAGGACCAACATCGGGGGTTGAGGGCTTGCCTCTAAGACAATACAACAGCGCAAATTTTTACAGGATGACTGGTATGAATATAGGACCAACATCAGGGGTTGAGGGGCTTGCCCTCATAAAAGACAATACAACAGCGCAGATTTTTACAGGATGACTGGTATGAATGTAGGACCAACATCGGGGGGTTGAGGGCGGCTTGCCTCCCTCATAGGAAGACAATACAACAGCGCAGATATTTACAGGATGACTGGTATGAATATAGGACCAACATCGGGGGGGTTGAGGGGAGCTTGCCCCTCTCGTAGGAAGACAATACAACAGCGCAGATTTTTACCGGATGACTGGTATGAATGTAGGACCAACATCGGGGGGTTGAGGGGCTTGCCCCTCATAGAAGACAATACATCAGCGCAGATTTTTACAGGATGACTGGTATGAATGTAGGACCAACATCGGGGGTTGAGGGCTTCCCCCCCTCATAGGAAGACAATATAACAGCGCAGATTTTTACCGGATGACTGGTATGAATGTAGGACCAACATCAGGGGTTGAGGGGGCTTGCCTCTAGGAAGACAATACAACAGCGCAGATTTTTACAGGATGACTGGTATGAATGTAGGACCAACATCGGGGGTTCGAGGGGAGCTTGCCCCTCTCATAGGAAGACAATATAACAGCGCAGATTTTTACCGGATGACTGGTATGAATGTAGGACCAACATCGGGGGGTTGAGAGTGGCTTGCCCCCCTCATAGAGAGACAACAGATCAGCACAGATATTGACAGGATGACTGGTATAAATATAAGACCAACATTGGGGGGTTGAGAGGAGCTTGCCCCTCTCATAGAGAGACAACAGATCAGCACAGATTTTTACAGGATGACTGGTATGAATGTAGGACCAACATCGGGGGGTTGAGGGGGGCTTGCCCCCCTCATAGGAAGACAATACAACAGCACAGATTTTTACAGGATGACTGGTATGAATGTAGAACTAACAGGGGGGGGGGTTAAGGGGGGCTTGCCCCCCTCATAGAAAGACAATACAACGGCACAGATTTTTACAGGATCACTGGTATGAATGTAGAACCAACATTGGAATACAATAGAACAGCACAGAATTTTACAGGACGACTGGTATAAATATAATACCAAAATTGGGGGGTTGAGGGGGGCTTGCCCCCTTCATAGAGAGACAGCAGATCAGCACAGATTTTTACAGGATGACTGGTATAAATGTAGGACCAACATTGGGGGGTTGAGGGGGGCTTGCCCCCCTCATAGGAAGACAATAGAAAAGCACGGATTTTTACAGGATGACTGGTATGAATGTACAACTTACATAGGGTGGTGATAATAGAAGCGTTCAGATTTTTTTACATTTTGACTAGTATGATGAACCAACACCGGAGACCACAGAAAAACAGAAGAAGCGAACAAATTTTTACTTGTTAAATAATTTAAAATGTAGTAAATAAAATAAATAATTAAAAAAATTAAAAAACACGCCTGCGTTTGTGGGAAGAATTGATCTTAAAAGTAAAAAACAAGTTTTAGTTTGTGAAAAATTTTGACGAGATACTTGGCTTGGATTGTTCTTCTATTTGGAAAATTGACGATGTTTTTATTAGTATCAAAAACATTCTATAATATGAATAGTTATCTTTACCGTACATATAGGTTCAATATTATGTTTTTTTGACCAGACTTTACAATGCAGTCGGGGATAGTTTGTTGTCATACAATCACGTTACAATCTCGAAAACTATCCCCGTTTGCCTTGTAAAGTCTGGTCACAAAAAAACATAATATTGAACCTATATGTACGGTAAATAACTATTCATATTATAGAATGTTTTGATACTAATAAAACATCGTCAATTTTCCAAATAGAAGAACAATCCAAGCCAAGTATCTCGTCAAAATTTTTCACAAACTAAAACTTGTTTTTTACTTTTAAGATCAATTCTTCCCACAAACGCAGGCGTGTTTTTTAATTTTTTTAATTATTTATTTTATGTCTGTGTTTTAATATCGATAGGAGGTTTTGTAAGGAGAAATGTTTTATTTTCATTTGTATTAGATAAACGAGGAAAAACGAAACGCAAATGTTATTACTTCCCTGACAGAAAATGTAGGGTCACAAAATAGAGAGTTTACAGAAGGTTCACTCAAGCATTTTCGAGATTTTTGCGATTGTTTTTCGTCAAAAATCTCAAAGTATAAGAATATCAAAACAACAGAATCTGACACAAGATTGTCATATTATGATTCTGAGTACATTTTAATCCAAGAAATATGGCGTTCGTGCCAACCATTTTCTTGTTCCCCTTTCAGTTAAAGTCAGAAAGCGGCAAATCGTCGCTAGTACTCAGCGAGCTATCTGTATAGGCACTAGGTTTCGCTAATTTGCGGTAGGGTAGTAACAGCAGCACATCAATGTGGGGCCGGCAACCCACATCTTTCTAGTGTGTCGTAACAAGCGACTATGGGATTTGAGAGTTGATGTTTTTTGCAATTTCAGGCGACAGGCTGAGAAACTGTCACTGTGGTGATACACAGTCTTCTGAATGACTCTCAAACTTTGTCAAACGTGGTGTAAATGGCCGTTTTACAGCCGTTTACGCCCTGCATACCCCGCAAGGAATATAGGCGTGATATATGTATTATGAATATTCGAATTTGTTCGCATATCCACTCGTGCACGCATAATTTGAATAAACCCTTTGATTTTCGCACAGGTTTAAAAAATCCCGCTAAAAGGGGCCGCACAGATTAAGTGGAATATATTCATGATACGAGCCGAGCTGATTTTTAAATTCCTGTAGAGTGTGTACCTAGTATTCACGGAAAAAATCGAAAGAATAGGATTTTTTCCTGGGTAGCCTGGGTTACTGCAAATAATGTTTGTTTAAAATTATTGACCAAAATATTAATAGGTATTGTTCTCATTCAATGTTCTTTCAAATAAGTTTTGTCTCTTTTGTTTCATAAAACTTCTAAGGAAACGCTCGTCCCACATAATGTGTCTTACGTCTCATCTGTGGAGATTGACCCTATGAAATAATATTGCGAAGGTTGGTCGGGTCAAGCAGAATTTGACTGTAATTAATTACCTTCTATAAGTTTGACGCGAGGTTTGACGCAAGTTTTGAATGTAGACAACTATAGTTTGACAACTTCGTGCGCGACCTTCCTGCGGGGTACAGACGGTGGGGGAGCGAGGAAGCACGTCATTTTAATATGACGTGTGGCGTGGATGCGCGCGTCTCCCTTCCCCGCTACACCTCCCGCTACCCGCTGACATCTCCCCCCCAACATCTGTCACACCTAGGGAAGGTCGCGTACGAACTTGTCGGACGCGAAAACTGTTAATTTATTTTTTAATATATTCTTGGATAATTACATGTTAAAGGAGAATATTTAAAGCAATGTGGCTATCAAACAGCTGACTCCTCTGTTAAAAAGAAACCTGCTGAAAGGCTCATAATAAAGTAGAATATATTCATGATTTCGAAATCTCGTGCACCGTACCCTCGGAGGTGAAATATAAATTAGATTTCCATGGCTTACCCGAGCGTTTTAATAAAGTACATTCATGTGGAATCATTTTAATACGCTCGTCCACAGATACTGCACACTGGACTTGGACGTTATATAGTGTGAAATTTTACTAGTGACCGAAAGCGAAACCTCAGAACCGGCTGGTGATAAGGGACAACTTTCCCCAAGGAACATAGGTCGAAAAATAAAAAAAATCATTGGACCTCCCATTTGGAAGGTCCAAATTTTTTTCATATTTTGACCTATGTTCCTTGGGAAAAGTGGTTCCTTATCACCAGCCGGTTCTGAGGTTTTGCTATCGGTCACTAGTAAAAATTCACCCAATTAAATATAAGGCATTTAAGGCCGGGATTCGAGAGAAAATGCAGCAAAGCGGTACTTTCGATTCTGTTTTTAAGCCCTTTATTGTGGTTACCGAGACCTTAAAAAAATTTACGACCCAAAGAAATGCTCAGAGCTAATAGTACTTTTTTTTCTAGGTTTGATTGATATGTTTTGATAAAAAAATGGAGTACGCGCGGTAAGCCAACTTGCTCGTTTTGCAAACTGGCGCGATTCGCCAACTCGCTTTCTGCCGACTGGCGTGCTAGGCCTACTGACGCCATTCGCCGACTGAGCTGTTGGTAAACAATAGCTACAGTGTACAGTCAATTACAATTTTTTTGAACATTTTGCATGTTTTGGGATTATCGAATTTTAGCATGCGAGGTAAATTATTTTTGGTTTGCATCTGTAAAAAAGGTGGTTCAGTTTTTAAAGATAATCAGTTCTAAAAAGTTATTCAGTTTAAAAAGTTATTCAGTTTTGAAAGGTGTTTAAACTTGAAAGTTGTTCAGTTTTAAATGTTGTTTAGTTTAAAAGTTGTTCAGTTCATTCTAACATCACAAATGAGATTGTAAGTCTATGACTATGCGTACGCATGTGTAACGATGACGTATCTGATGATCGCTTGTCTGACAGATGTCATGTTGTCCCATAGAGACAAAGCTACATATTTAAGACGCGCGTCGTATCGAAGACGGTTGACGGCAGTTGACGGTCACTTTTCTGACAGATGCCATCTGCCATCATCTATTATCTGTGGAGCTTACGCTTTAATTTTTTTTATATGTTACAAGTCATTTAAAAGGTTGTTCAGTTGTTCTCTTGATAAGCTTATCCCCAGGTATTCAAAATTTCATATCATGCCATATTACGTTCTCGTATCAAATTTTCTTTTGTACAATAATACAGATCGATAAACTATTATTGTGTTCACTGTACATCATGACAGTTTGCTAACTGCGCAGTCGGCGAATGGCGTAAGTAGGCCTAGCACGCCAGTCGGCAGAAAGCGAGTTGGCGAATCGCGCCGGTTTGCGAAACGAGCAAGTCGGCGAACTGATTCCAGACCAAAAAAATCACATAAACAGCGAAAATTAAAAACTTTGTTTCAATTTTTATGTACCATTTACTACTAGTTTCCTTTAGTACACGATACCCTCGGAAAAGTGATGCTATTCTAAGCCAGCACATACGGCATTTTTGTACCACAATGTTTGTTATGCAGAATCCAGGCGAATCTATATCTGTGGTGTCGTCATTTCACCCATGGTGTAATATAATGGGAAATCCCGTGTGTTAATAAATTGATAAAGGAAATATTTTCGCTCTAATAAGTTTTGGGGTGCCGTGTGGTACCGGTTTAGAATAGCATCACCCCATATCTTCCCCATGGGTGTCGTAAGAAACGACTAAAAGATTTGAGAGTTGGTATGTATTGCAATTTAGGTGACAGTCTAACAAGACAACCTGTCACTATGGTGATACACAATCATCTAAATGACTCTCTGACTTTTCTTAGACGTGTGTCAAATGGCCGTTTTAACACACTATGCGTTATACAGTATCCAGCTGATTCTTTATCAGTGGTATCGTCATTTCACCCATGGTGTAATATAATGGGAAATCCCGTGTGTTAATAAATTGATAAAGGAAATATTCCCGCTCTAATAAGTTTTGGGGTCGTATGTATCGACACTTCTGCATTTTTGTAAGTAGATTGCGTAGGCAGGAAATAACAAAGATCATCGTCAATATAAAACTACCCCACGTCGGGCATCGATGAAACGTATCTAGTTCTAGCCCCTGAAAAAAATTTCAAATCAATTTTTGATTTATGTTGTTGTGTAAAAAAGGAATACGGACATAATATGCCATATAGAGCATGTAACAAAGAAAGTATTGAACATGAAAGTGAATGGACTTAGAAGAAGAGGAAGGCCTAAAATAGTGTGGATGTATTGTATAAAAGACGATATGAAAAATAAAGGTGTAAGTGAAGATTTGATTGCTGATAGAGATGAATGGAAGAAAAAGACATGTTTCGCCGACCCCAAATAAATTGGGATAAGGGCAGGCAGATGATGATGATGTTTAAGTACTACTTACTAGTAATGTTTAGAGGTAAATCTCGTCGATGCCCCGGCACTTTTGTGCCTTTCGGTTTTGTCAACCATCGTCATTATCAACAGCCATGACGTGTGACGTCCAGTCCTCTGCTGGACAAATGCTTTTCCAGGCGCTTCCATAGATCTTGATTTTAGGATGACTAAATCAAGACGACTATGGTCAACCGCATGATGGCGGTGATACCACCAACAATAGCATTCCCAAAGAGGGTTGACGTCAGGCAGGCGGCCGGTCATAAAACATAGCCAAATCATATTGCAACATGATTTTGTGTTCAAACAAAACGTATTGTGCCGACCCCAAGTAATTGGGATAAAGGCAGTAAGATATGATAAATCTAAGGCTACCTCCTACACTTACAGGGTTTTTGGTCTCCCGGTACGCGTATGTGCATCGTACACAAACTTATCTCGCGCATGTGTAGACTTCAGTCGTGTCATAAAAAATGTGAAGAGTTAGGACATAACTTCACAGCCAGACGCAAAATATGAGACGGAGACGTGAGACGTGCGACATTGCGACATTTGAAACCATCATCATCTGCCTGCCCTTATCCCAATCTATTTGGGTGCGGCGCAACAATGTCTTTCTCTTCCATTCTTCTCTATCAGCCGTCAAATCTTCGTTTACACCTTTTTGATTCATATCATCTTTTACACAATCCATCCAAACTTTATTAGGCCTTCCTCTCCTTCTGCGTCCATCCACATTCATATCCATTACCTTTTTCGTCACATGATTTCCATCCCTCCTCATAACATGCCTATACGCGGCACTTGAAACCGTTTCCATATAAAATGTATGGAACCAAAATGTGCCCTATACAACTAGCAATAAATTTTGTTAACCCCATAATAATATAAGTTAAGGTATACAAGTAGTATACTTGCACGGGGACTGGCTCACTGGCTCAGGTCGTCCCTAAAAAAAAGCTCGTCCAAAAAACCTGCGTGGAAAATTTTTCCGCACCTTGGAAAAAACTGTGTACGATGACTTGTTTATTAACTGAAATGTCGTAAAATATTGTTTTTAACGCATAAATACCTCATGCATATGAAATTGTATATAATGTACAATGCATACAATTTATACACGAACTATGTACTCTGAAAAGAAGTTGCATGACCCTGCATTCGGGCGCTTTGGTGTATAGAGTAATTTTACCAACTCTGTACTTCCGCACGGCCATTGGTTACGACGCGTACTTGGTGTGTTTATGCTACACTGCTGTATGTACATATACTACATACAATGCATATACATACAGTACATACAATGCACGTACTGAATGTGTATTATCTCCATGCATGCCTCACGGGTCATGAAGCAAACGTTTTTAAGATTAATGTTGACATGTTATAAATGACAATTGCATTTGTGTTACGTAGGTTTTTATAAATCTCTAAATAATGGAGGTACCTTTGATAGATAATAATCTCTTGCTGCAGTTTTGGTGATTACGTTAAAAGCAAGGTCATTAATTTTTATAATCTTTTTCTTGTCAACATCAACATAATTTATATGGCAGGTGACTTTGTGCTGATTCCCCACGAGCTTAAGGAATTTTTAATCTATTTTTTGCGTCCATGCGTGTAACGACTTGTCAGAATGTTTTTTTTTTTTTTTCACGCACATTACGTAAATTTATGTGTCTAGACATTCTTCCTACTTTAAATTGACGTGGGTCGGATATCAATAGTAATTTATTACCGATTTTATTCATTCCTAGAATGCAACGCAATTAATTGTTTTCGGGCACCAAATAATATTAGTGTTCCCTAAAGTGAAAGTGTTTTTGCAACTATACTTCAACATGCAGGTATGTAAATAATACTGTTCCATTTATTTAGTTTTTCAGAGAGAAACATAATTTTTCATGTCATAATTTCACTGTTTTACTTTTCTTTTAACCATGTTAAATAATTGTTTCTTTTACTTGCAACATAACTTCTTTCTCTCAGTTTTCATAAACTTATCTATCATATCTAATGTCTAATTTCGGTATGTTTTAAAATAACGTGTAACTACTTTTCTTTCAGCATACCACAGGTGATCCAGCTGATTATACGTTGAAGCATTATTACTATCCTATCGACGTGAGTGATGAAGAAACGAGTGCTAATAAAATTGCGCCTAAAAGAAAAAACAAAGATAAGGATAGCGCTAGCACTAACAGCATTGATTCTTTTTCGAAAATCCTAAAAGAAGAAGAAACAATCAACTTTCTCATCAAGTGTGGGCCAAACAACCAACGATGGAATGGCATATATCACAACGAATGAAGATGACAGTTCCCACGCAACGCACTTCATAAAATTGAAATTTACGACATTGCCAAAATTCCCAAAGACACGCCCCCGACTGAGCATTGGAAATATGCCAATGTTCGTGTGAAATATTGCGTTCATAGCGAGGACGACAAAAACTATCAACAGACCCGAGAAATCATATACAATATCACTAAACAGATCGCCACTAAAAGCGATTGCAAGAAATTTTGTCGATCACAAAAATAAATAACGCATCTTGTCACTGTACCTGCCCGACCCGCCCCAAAACATCCTCCCACCCAAACCAAACGAATCTCTTGCTTTAAAATACGGTGAACCTACAACCTACAAACCATAACAACAACAATCACCATGGACAACAATACGCTCGTCGACGCCTGCATTGCAGTTGAAGAAGAAGAACAAGTAAACCAGCAGCTCTGCCAGCTGGTTGACAGGGTGGAATCGTCCAATTTACTGTAAGTTATCTGCCATGTTTATTTTTGATATTTCTCATTGTTGGTTTCTCTTTTTTGTGATAAAGTAACCTTATAAGCTGAATTATTATTTGAAAATTATCATTTTTATTTGAATCGCTGTTCCAGTAGGACTTAAGTAAAAATGTTTCGTGAAATAATTTTATCTCTTTCGCAAGATGACATTAGCAAAATACCTAAATCAGTAATTCTAAATAAATTTCATAAATGCATCCATTTATGGTTCGTTTCAAATAAATTACCGAGCCATTTATTAAATGATGTTGACATTATTCCTTTTTATACCCCTTGTTACACGCACGACAATTTATCAAATTGTAGTGATGTGATCGAGGGGGTCTTTTGTTTAAAAGGATATTGTAGTTATTGCAAACAATCATGTTAGATTCCTGCAGGATACAATTGTAAAAGGTATTTTTTTTTTACTCTGCACGACAGTCATTTAGCACTATTCCTTTATTCGTCATACTTTCTAACTAGATTTATTGTTTTGTCTTAGACAAACTGGAGGGAAGAGGCCAATAAGCGGTGATTCTGATATACCATCGAAAGGTATAAGAATCAATCAAACGACCAACAACAATCGACTTCTTCTCAAGAGCCATCAACATCGAGGCAAGCCACGTCGTCGCGACCAAATCACAATTGTTCATCGCATCATGTAAGTGGTACTAAAGTTTATTGCACATCATGTGATATTTACTACTGTAAAAAGTATTCGGCCGCGCATCTTAATTCATCATTCCATAAAAATAATTCTTTATGTATGCATCAACATCTCGGAAACGTGTCTCGTATTGATACTGCATTCAACAAACGTTTATTGACCTACAGAATAACATCAACTTCAGATTTCACCGATTTAGTTTATGAGACCCCTGAATTATTTTTAGGAAGTGTATATGATACCATTAAACTTTTGATTAATAATTCAATTGATGATCATAAATGCATAAAAATTAATTTTGTTTTACATGCAGAATTTTTACAAGAAACAAAAGATCTTAAAAACACTTTCGACTTTCAAACATGTAATTACACATTTTGTATCGGTGATAACATTGACGATGTGTTTGAATTAATTAAATCAGAAATTTCGGAAAAAATATCTAATTTTGAGAGACGAGACAGTGGTTGGACCCTAGAAAAAATTAAACATATTGACATGAATGTTAATAAATTCAATCCATTGCGCGGTTCCTCGTACATTGATTTACCCACGGATATTAAAAATAAAAGGCTATTATTAACGTGAAAAATAACGATTATGAGTGTTTCAAATGGGCAGTTTTATCAGCGTTACATCCAGTGACGAAAATGCAGATCGAGTATCAAGTTACTCAAAGTGGCAAAATGAATTGAAATTTGACGGAATTTCATTTCCGGTAAAACTTAAAGACATAAGTAAATTTGAAAATTTAAATAACATTAGCGTAAATGTTTTCGGATTAGAATATGCCGAGGAAACTAAAAGAATAATGTTGTAGGTCCATTGCATTTTACAAAATGTAGAAAAGAAAGACACATCAACTTATTATATTACACAAAAATAACGTCAACGGACATTATATGTTTATTAAAAATTTATCTCGTTTAACAGTAGCACAAATAAATTCGGTACACTCTGCCATTTATACATGCGATGGCTGCCTCTTGCACTTCAACGCAGCTGAAAAATTAAATGTTCATCAGAAAACTGATTGTAACCACGTAGTGACTAATTTGCCCGATTCAAAGTGTAAAAAAAACCGATGGTTTGGTGAACCTATTCCAAACAATATAATTAGGTTCAAAAACTTTGAAAGAAAGTTTGAATGTCCTTTCGTGATTTATGCTGATTTTGAATCGTTCTTACAACCGATTCAAACGGTTGAACCGAATCCCGAGTTATCCTTTACAACAAATATTCATAAACATGAAGCAAACAGTTTTGGATATTACTTAAAATGTTCATTCGATAAAAACTTGAGCAAGTACAGATCATATTCGGGTGAAAACTGTGCTCACGTGTTCATGAATTCTTTAAAAACGGAATTAAAAACAATTGCGAGATTGAATACTTATCACAAAGCTCCAAAACCGTTAACTACATCCCAGCAAACTGAGGTTGCGGAAAGTAGTGCATGTTTTATCTGTGAGAATGATTTATCAGGTGATACCACCATATTTCATAATCAATATACCGGTTCATTCCTAGGAGTTGCACATACTGTATGCTGCGAAAGTTACCGCACGCCTGATTATGTGCCGGTTATCATACACAACTTAAGTAATTACGATGCTCACTTCATTGTTCATGCGTTAAATCTTGAGGAAGGAAAATTGATATCATTCCTCAAAACAAAGAAAAATATATTTCATTTTCAAAGGAATTTATGATAGGAATAAGAAAATGACTTTAAGATTTTTAGATTCTTTTAAATTCATGGCCAGCAGTCTAGATAAGCTGGCTAATAACTTAAAATCAGATCAATTTCATGAATTAACATCACCTTTTCCCGACCCTGAAGATTTCAAGCTTTTAGTGAGGAAAGGGGTTTACCCATATGAATACATTAAAAGTTTTAATGATCTCAAAATGACCTCACTACCCAGCAGAGAATATTTCTATAATTCTTTAACTGACACCCATATTTCAAATGCTGACTGGTCCCATGCAAATAAAGTTTGGGAACATTTTAAATGTAAAACTATGAAAGAATACGGACTTCTCTATTTAAAAATTGACGTGATCATCCTTTCAGATTGCTATGAAAATTTCAGAATTCTTTGTAGGAAAACGTATGACCTTGATCCCGTACATTACTTTACCGCACCCGGTTTGAGTTGGGATGCCATGTTAAAAACTACAAAAATAGATCTTGAACTACTGACTGATTTTGAAAAAGTTGCATTTGTCAAAGGGGTATTCGAGGGGAATTTCGCAATGCAGTAATAGACATGCAAAAGCAAATAACAAGTATTTGTCCAATTTTGACCCCGATAAACAATCATCATTTCTGACATATTTAGACGCTAATAATCTATATGGTTGGGCTATGTCTCAGTTTTTACCGACAGGTGGGTTTACATGGGTAGACCCAGAGAAGGTTGATTTTAACATACCTAACAATTCAGCATTTGGATTCATATTGGAAGTAGACTTAGAATACCCTGAAAATATTCACGATTCGCACTCGGATTTGCCATTTTGCCCTGAAAAACGATGTTCAGGCTGCTCAAAAATAGAAAAATTAATACCCAGCTTAGATAATAAAACGAAGTATATTATTCACTACCGTAATTTAAAACAAGCCATAGCACATGGTTTAAAATTAACAAAAATTCATCGCGTCCTAAAGTTTGAACAAAGTCCCTGGTTAAAAAAATATATAGACTTAAATACGGAAATGCGAGCAAAAGCAACATCTGATTTTGAGAAAGATTTTTTTAAGTTAATGAACAATTCTATTTATGGTAAAACTATGGAAAATGTTGAAAAAAGGGTAAATGTTAAATTAGTAACACACTGGGAAAATAAAGGTAAAATTCAAGGAGCACAATCTTTAGTAGCCAAACCAGAATTTCACAGTGTCTCAATCTTTTCTGAAAATTTAGTTGCTATACAATTAAATAAAACTAAAGTCCTATACAATAAACCACTATACCTAGGATTTTGTATTTTAGAAATATCAAAAACTTTAATGTACGAATTTCATTATGATTACATGAAAAATAAATTTAAGAATATCAAATTACTTTATACCGATACAGATAGTTTAGTTTATCAAATCTTTACAGATGATTTTTACTCCGATATTAAAAATGATTTGCAATCGAGGTTTGATACCTCTGATTATTCCCCAGATAATCAGTTTGGTTTTCCGAGGATTAATAAGAAAAAAATAGGTCTTTTCAAAGATGAACACAACGGTCAAATATTTAAAGAATTTGTTGGTCTTAGATCAAAAATGTATGCTATGGATGTTCAAAATAACTTTATAGCAAAAGCAAAGGGAGTTAACAAATCAGTCACACAAAAATTTACATTAGAGAATTACAAAAACTGTTTAGAAAACAAAACAACAGAAACTTACGCAATGCTTCGTTTCAAATCAATAAAACATGTTATTTATACACAAAAACATAACAAAATTTCACTGTCATTTAATGATACAAAAAGGTTTCTCATACCAAATTCAACCAATACATTAGCATGGGGCCACTACAGTTTGAGAAATAGTACATAGATTAATTTATATTTTTTATTTATTGGTGTGCAGTAGACATCGGTACCACTTTATCAGTTAATTATTTGATCGTTCAAATGTATTTGTACATAAAGCTCTTTTTAGTTTTGTGTAAATGAAATTAAATTTATTTTATTTCATGATGATTATATTTTCTTTTTTTGAAAAACACTGAAAAAAAAAGAGTTATTTGAATTGTATATAAGTTTGTAAATAAGCTATTTTAATATTGTAAAAAATAAAATAAAAATTATGTGTATTAATTATATAAATTTAAGTTTAATTTTAGTTAGTATGTGAGTTCTAAAATGCTAGAAGTTTCTTCGCTTGCTTCTTCTTCTACAGCATTAAAAAATTTCTGAAGCAAGCATATTTTTTCTAGAATAAAAACAAATAAAAGAAATTTTCATTGATTAATTATGAATTTCAATTAAATCCTCACCATTTTTCTATAACACTAAAAGTAAAAAGTAGTTTCATTGTGCTTACACTTTAAAAAAATAACCCTTCCTGAACAGACGTGTAGTAAACATTAAGTTAATTCGGTAAAAATATGTATCATTTTTACACCCTTCACTTCTATAGTTGCAGGACCTAGTGGATGTGGAAATCTAATTTTGTTACTAATTTCTTAAAGTATTACAAAGAAATATGTAATGTAGAATTTTCAAGAATAATGTGGTGTTACGACGAAATGCAACCTTTATATAATTTAGACAATGTAGAATACGTTCAATGAATTCCCGATTTAAACATGTTTGATGGAAAACAACCTGAATTGTTAATAATTGATGACTTGATGAGAGAATCAGATGGACGTATTGTTGATATTTTTACAAAAGGTAGTCACCACAGAAATATTAGTGTATTTTACATTACTCAAAATTTATTTCATCAGGGTAAAGGACAACGAGATATATCACTGAACTCAAATTATATTATTTATTTTAAAAATCCTCGAGATAGAACTCAAATACGTTATTTAAGTCGTCAACTTTCACCGAGAATTCTAAATTTGTTGAAGATGCTTACAAAGATGCTACAAAAGAACCCCATGGTTATTTGATGATAGATTTGAAGCAAAATACAAATGATATGTATAGATTCAAAACAAATATATTTCCTAACGAATATACTTTTGTTACATTCCTAAAAGAAAGGCTATAAATACAATAGTTTGCATTCAAAGCTACCATTTATGAAAAATGAAGCGAAGTGTTAAGACACATGCAGATTTTTTACGAGCATTGCATTTACTTAAACCGAAATTTCGAAAAGCGTTACTAAAAGTATGCAACGAAGAAGAAATTAATTGTATTTGTGAATGCATTTATAATGTTTTACAAGGTGTAATTCCTTTACCTGAGAAGGATAAGAACAAGTTGAACAAGTATAAGAATGTTCTACGAAAGTTAATAACGAAAGGCAAAAATAAAGTCAGGAGGAATATTATCATACAAAAGGAGGAGCTTTCTTACCTATTATTCTCGGCAGTGTTCTCAGTGCATTATTAGGATCAATTTTAAACAAGTCAAACAATGGATAACGCTACAAAAATGATACTTATTGAACCTGAAGTCATAGAAAAGTTAAAAAATAATAATGAAAATAATTCTAGTTCTAGTAATTTGTCACGCCTTGATGAAGAAATGCATAAAGTATTAAAAACTAAAATAGACGATAGAGAAAAGTGGGCACTTTATTTACAAACGCTACAAAGATATTTGTATTTTATCAACAAGGACCGAAAACCTATACAGATTCCTATTGTGTCTCATAACGAGAGCGAAAATGTTATAAAAGAACCAGTTGAGGCAGAAAAAAAGCTCAGATTCTGCTGAGGTTTCTTCTAAGAGTAACGAAACGGGTACTTATTCTAAATCTTATTTACTTCAGTCATTACCAAAATCATATAAAAGTAAAGGTGAACTTTTAATAGACTTACTTTTGCAAAACAAAGACAAAATATTTTGGAATGACAATGGAACCGTTTTTATTAATAACAAAGAAGTTAAACAAAGTAATATCGTCGATCTTCTAGGGGACGTTATCAGACCACTCAAAAACAGTTCGCCTCATGGTTGGGCAGAATTTGCACTTACGCTTAAGGATTTGAGTGTACCCATAAGTTACATAGGCAATAAAAGAAGAGCTACGTTTATCAACATATTATCAAATAGTCCGTCATCTAAAAACAAAGATATTTCGAGAGATAATAGTAGTACACCTGATTTTTATTCTACTCCCCATGCATCCAAAACAAACAGTCAAGAAATAACCAAAAGAAAAATCAATTGGCAGAAATGGACCCCCTACTAGAAATTAATGACATTTATTATGATGTATCCCATCCAGCAGGATACAGTAGTTTAAATAAATTATCAGACGCTATGAAAAATAAAATGACAAAAGAAGAAGTACACGACTGGTTGGCGTCTCAAGAAACTTACACTTTACATAAACCAGTTCACCGAAGGTTCCCCGAGAAATAAGTACATCTTATCAAATTTTAATGAACTTTGGCAAGCCGATTTGAGTGATTTAAGATCGTATAGTGAATATAATGATGGTTATAAGTATATATTGTGTGTAATTGATGTATTTAGTAAATATGCATATGCAAGAGCAATTAAGCAAAAAAGTTCAGATTCAATAAAACCTGCTTTTATAGAAATTTTTAGAAGCCAAAGCTACTCCAAGACATTTGCAGTCTGATAAAGGTACAGAATTTATATCTAAACCCGTGCAGCAATTCTTAAGGAGTAAAAATATTAATTATTACACTACAAATAATCCTGATATTAAGGCTAGTATAGTGGAAAGATTTCAACGTACTTTAAAAATGAAAATGTGGAGATATTTCACTCATAACAATACCTACCGCTACATAGATATTCTTCAAGACTTGCTTTATTCTTATAATCACAGTTATCACAGAAGCATTAAAATGCGTCCTTGTGATGTAAACTTTAATAACATTATGACCGTATGGCGAAATTTGTATGAAAAAAAAGAATGTGATAAAGTTATTTCTTCTAAAAAAAACAAATTTCAGGTAGGTGATCACGTAAGAATAACAAAGTATAAACACATTTTTCAAAAAGGATATGAAACCAACTGGAGTGATGAAATATTTATTGTTGATTCTGTTATTGACAGATCACCATTTGTAGTTTATACTCTAAAAGATTTACAAAATGAAAAAATTTCTGGTACTTTCTACGAAAAGGAATTACAAAAGGTTTCATATAGCCCCACAACTAAATTCAAAATAGATAAAATACTACGTTCACGTTATTCCGGTCGCAGAAAGGAGTTACTCGTGAAGTGGAAAGGATATCCAAATAAATTTAACACTTGGATATTAGCTTCAAATTTAGAAAAGCCATGAATTATACCGACAGCTTTTATTTAACCCTTCCAAGTAATAGTTCTTCTTCATATTATCCGGATAACAAAACTACAAACTATTCAACTAAATTACCGAAACCTATTAAATTAGAAGGACATTGGACAGTAGGAGTAGTAGAATTTATATATCCTTGCACTATATTTACAGTTCAAAATAATAATAACTTAATTTATATAACTAAAAGAATGAAAGTTGCCAATGAATCTGAACCGTCAGTAGTCACATATAAAAATCACATAGCAGCTTCTTGCTACGAAGATATTGAAGATGTTCTATTAGCAATAAATTTGAGAGAAAAACTCAAAATGCAATATGATAAAAGATCAAAGTATGTAACGCTTGCTGGTGATATTAATCATATAATATCTTTGAAATTTTCACCACAATTAAGTCTTCAACTTGGTTTTGATCCAGATACAAACGTTGTAACCAAAAAAACTAGTAAATTTCCAGCTAATCTATATCTAGGATTACCATCTCAACTATACATCTATTGTGACATTGTTGAACCGCAAATAGTTGGAGATGTGATGTGTCCTTTATTAAGGATAGTTTCACTCGATCCCGCAAAATATGTAAAAGGATCGAATAAAATGCATGTTTTTCACCACCTCACTATGTACCTGTGTTGCGTAGGAATTTGATACCATAGAAATAGATATAAGAACGGACACAGGTGAAAATATACCATTTCAATTTGGAACGAGCTGTGTTAAACTACATTTTCAACGTAGACACGATCATGTATTCGAAACATTCTAATAGTGTCTGTCCATATCAACATTATTATAGTAATCAAGCTGGGACTGGTATTGGTGTAATTTACAAAGGTGTTGCGCATCAACGAGGTCATGGAATTGGAAGTTTTTTAGGAGGCTTGTTTAGATCAGTTTTACCTCTTCTTAGCAGTGGGGCTAAAGCAGTTGGTAAAGAAGCTTTAAATGCGGGAGTAGGTATTTTATCAGACATGGTTAAGTCAAAACCCATAGAAGAGTCAATAAACCATCGTTTTCAAGATGCTACAACTAATTTAAAAAGAAAAGCTGATGGAAAAATAAGTAAAATCATGAAAGGATCAGGGTATAAAAATAAGAAACAAAACATACGTAGTCTCATTCAATCCCAGCATTTGAAAGAGAAAACATATAAAAAAGTAAAAAAGAATAAAGGTTTCAAAGATATTTTTACAAAGAATTCAAAAAGTTAAAGCTTAAAATGGCATTCCTTCATAACCATTCATGTGAATGTGCTAAGTCAGAATTAGACTTATTTGCGTTACCATCTACGCAAACTAGCATAGAACAAGGACAGTGGATTCACTACAAACCAATTTCTTCGCTTAGTGATGATGGACCTTTGGAATTTCATGTACCTGGATCTGGTGACGATTATATTGACTTGTCACATACATTGCTTCATATTAAGGCTAAAATAATTAATGATAATGCAATTACTGACACCGTTTCTTTAGCACCTGTAAATAATTGGCTCCATTCTTTATTTAGTCAGTTAGATGTTTATCTTAATCAAAAGCTTGTTTCTCCTCCAAACAATACTTATGGATATCGGTCCTATATTGAAACACTGCTGAATTATGCCCCACCTGCGAAACAGTCACACCTAACGTGTTGCATGTGGTATGAAGATACTGCTGGAAAAATGAATAACACTGATGAAAAAAATGAAGGCTTTGTATCTAGACAAAACCTAGTAAAGGAAAAAAAGGAGGTGGAAATGATTGGACATTTACACGGAGATATTTTCAATCAAGAAAAGTTTTTGATAAATGGCGTTGAGATGAGTATTAAATTAGTTCGATCGAGAGAATCATTTAATCTCATGGCTTCTACAAATGATTTGAAAGTAAAAGTTTCTATCACCGATGCGACACTTATGATTCGTAAAGCACGTATCAACCCCAGCGTGTTAATAGCTCATCAGAAGGTTTTAGCTACCACAACTGCAAAATATCCCATTACTCGAGCTGAAGTTAAGGTTTTAACAATACCGACCGGTGTGCAGGGTAAAACACTAGATAACATTTTTCTAGGTCAAATTCCTAAACGGTGTGTTATAGGCTTCGTTGACAACGCTGCATTTAATGGTTCATTCACGAAAAATCCGTATGATTTTAATAATTTTGGAATAAATACATTTAGTTTGTACATTGACGGTACGCAAATTCCTTCCAAAGCTTTACAGCCAGATTTTACTAAAGGAAGTTATACATCTATGTATCATACGCTTTTTTCTGGAACTGGCATTCATTTCATGAATGAAGGAAATGGTATCAACTTGAGTAGCTACCCTAATGGTTATTGTTTAGTTGCATTTGATCTAACACCTGATTTGTCTGCAAACTCTACTGCACACTGGAATTTAATTAAACATGGTAGTGTAAGATTAGAAGTAAGGTTTGACGCTCCTTTGGCTCAAACAATAAACTGTATTGTATATGCTGAATTTGATAACTTAATAGAAATTGATAGGAATAGAAATGTTAATGTAGACTACAGTAGTTGAAAAATATATATATATATCTATAAAGGAAATTGTCCTATTCATAATTGATTCATTTATTATTAAAAACACACGTAGAGTAGAAAAAATGAATACACTTGAAATCAGTAAGCATTTAAATAAAATCCATCATTCTTTTAAAGCTAATGTATTTGCTGCTAATCAATTACCGATCCATATGACACTGCCCATTTATTTGATTAGTAACTTAGATCCTGACACAAAGTCTGGCTCACATTGGATAGCAATTTACATATCTGAGAAAGGGTTGGTGAATACTTCGATACTTTTGGTCGCAAGCCTGGAGGATTTCATTTAAGCTTTTAAAAGAAATTCGAACAGATGGGTTGCTAACAATAAAGTTATTCAAAGCGTTTTTCCTCTCTCTGTGGAGAATATTGTCTTGTGTACTTATTTTTAAGATATCGAGATGTATGTTTAAAAGATTTTGTAAACATTTTTACCGAAAATACAATTTACAATGATATTGTCCTAAATGATATGTTTAAATCTTTATTTTGAATGTGTACTAAATAAACAAAATATATAAATGAAATGGTTTTTTTATTTGTACTATTTTAGTGATGTAAAATGAAACAAAAGAAAAATAGTAAAATATATATTTTTTTATTATTTCTATAAGTCTCTTATTTGAAATCAGAACATTTTTTCATCAAAAAGAACATCGAGGACTATACACACTAGTTGTTAAAGAGTAGTCGTCGTATTCGCAGTCATCATCATCTTGTTCATATAAATATGAAGATTCATTTGGAGCATGTGATTGCAATATAAAATCTTGCCAGGCTAATCCTCTTGTATCAAATTCGTCCAAAGTGTATCCATTTGAATGTACTTGATCTGCAACTTCTTCAACATGGTCAACCAGCTGGCAGAGCAGATCTTCTTCCTGTAAATGGTTTCCGGCTCCAAGAGGACTGTACACGCTAGTTGTAATAGAATAGGCGTCGACTTCACTGTTATCATCATCTTCTTCATAAGGTTCATTTGCTGCATACGATTGCAATGTAAAATCTTGCCAGGGTAATTCTCGTGTAGCACTTTCATCCAAAGTGTAATGTGAATGTATTTGAACTGCATTTTCTTCAACGTTGTCAACCAGCTGGCAGAGCTGCTGGTTTACTTGTTCTTCTTCTTCAACTGCAATGCAGGCGTCGACGAGCGTATTGTTGTCCATGGTGATTGTTGTTGTTATGGTTTGTAGGTTGTAGGTTCACCGTATTTTAAAGCAAGAGATTCGTTTGGTTTGGGTGGGAGGATGTTTTGGGGCGGGTCGGGCAGGTACAGTGACAAGATGCGTTATTTATTTTTTGTGATCGACAAAAAATTTCTTGCAATCGCTTTTAGTGGCGATCTGTTTAGTGATATTGTATATGATTTCTCGGGTCTGTTGATAGTTTTTGTCGTCCTCGCTATGAACGCAATATTTCACACGAACATTGGCATATTTCAATGCTCAGTCGGGGGCGTGTCTTTGGGAATTTTGGCAATGTCGTAAATTTCAATTTTTATGAAGTGCGTTGCGTGGGAACTGTCATCTTCATTCGTTGTGATATATGCCATTCCATCGTTGGTTGTTTGGCCCACACTTGATGAGAAAGTTGATTGTTTCTTCTTCTTTTTAGGATTTTCGAAAAAGAATCAATGCTGTTAGTGCTAGCGCTATCCTTATCTTTGTTTTTCTTTTAGGCGCAATTTTATTAGCACTCGTTTCTTCATCACTCACGTCGATAGGATAGTAATAATGCTTCAACGTATAATCAGCTGGATCACCTGTGGTATGCTGAAAGAAAAGTAGTTACACGTTATTTTAAAACATACCGAAATTAGACATTAGATATGATAGATAAGTTTATGAAAACTGAGAGAAAGAAGTTATGTTGCAAGTAAAAGAAACAATTATTTAACATGGTTAAAAGAAAAAGTAAAACAGTGAAATTATGACATGAAAAATTATGTTTCTCTCTGAAAAACTGAATACATGGAACAGTATTATTTACATACCTGCATGTTGAAGTATAGTTGCAAAAACACTTTCACTTTTAAGGAACACTAATATTATTTGGTGGAAGCGTACCAACGACTGTGATTGGCCTTCTACAAGCCTGCTTATATATCTCCAGACTATAAACATGTTTGAACTTGCTTTAGTTTTTGGATTAATTTTAAAGAATGTGGTAACGCACAACACCTGCACTGACAAAAATAACGTGGGAACACTACCTGCATCGAAATGTTACGAAAACAATTAATTGCGTTGCATTCTAGGAATGAATAAAATCGGTAATAAATTACTATTGATATCCGACCCACGTCAATTTAAAGTAGGAAGAATGTCTAGACACATAAATTTACGTAATGTGCGTGAAAAAAAACATTCTGACAAGTCGTTACACGCATGGACGCAAAAAATAGATTAAAAATTCCTTAAGCTCGTGGGGAATCAGCACAAAGTCACCTGCCATATAAATTATGTTGATGTTGACAAGAAAAAGATTATAAAAATTAATGACCTTGCTTTTAACGTAATCACCAAAACTGCAGCAAGAGATTATTATCTATCAAAGGTACCTCCATTATTTAGGAGATTTATAAAAAAAACCTACGTAACAAAAATGCAATTGTCATTTATAACATGTCAACATTAATCTTAAAAACGTTTGCTTCATGACCCGTGAGGCATGCATGGAGATAATACACATTCAGTACGTGCATTGTATGTACTGTATGTATATGCATTGTATGTAGTATATGTACATACAGCAGTGTAGCATAAACACACCAAGTACGCGTCGTAACCAATGGCCGTGCGGAAGTACAGAGTTGGTAAAATTACTCTATACACCAAAGCGCCCGAATGCAGGGTCATGCAACTTCTTTTCAGAGTACATAGTTCGTGTATAAATTGTATGCATTGTACATTATATACAATTTCATATGCATGAGGTATTTATGCGTTAAAAACAATATTTTACGACATTTCAGTTAATAAACAAGTCATCGTACACAGTTTTTTCCAAGGTGCGGAAAAATTTTCCACGCAGGTTTTTTGGACGAGCTTTTTTTTAGGGACGACCTGAGCCAGTGAGCCAGTCCCCGTGCAAGTATACTACTTATACACGTACCTTTGTCATTATGGGTTACCGTACCGTTAAGGCAACGAATAATAAATTGTTTAATGAAATATTCACGCTCCAATAGGTTTTGAATAAATTATTCATTTACTTCCGTTAACGTTGCTTTATCAATGGAAATTAACTAAATAGTGAATGTTTTTTCCGAAGAAAATGTTTTATTATGAAAAATGATTCTGGAACACGCGTATAAACTGATTGATTAGTTGATTAGATTACTTAGACGAGCAATTTTCTTCACTGCTCTGTTTTAACACAAATGTGATAATCAATTTTGGGCCCACCCCGAATTCGCCAAATTCCGAAAACGGTATTGTATGAAATTCTTACTAAAACTAAAAATTATGATTGATTTTAATCACTATCTTGCAAGTATCATCTTTATACGAAACGGGAATCCCAAATTCAAAATTAAAAGTTATTTTTGTATGTTATGAATTTATGTGGCAAGCATTGTTATTTCTAAGGCCATTGACGCTCTGCCTACACCATAAAGGCTGTGGGTGTGATTTTATGTGTTAAAATATCCATACGAATTTATATTAGAGCAAAATGCTATCAAAACATTAATTTTTAGATTGCCTATGTAATTTTTAGGTTATGTTGTATTTTGCGTCGTTTTTTTCCGTTTCGGGTTCCATAATTGAATAGTAGTTATACCAGCATAATGTAGGTAGTACAAGGAATAGATACTACGAGTTTCATGACCATACATTTTGATTTGTGAGGGGCCTATACTTGTGTGGCCAATTGATTATATCCTTTCTGTATTGTGTTACTATAATTACGTTGGTTTTTAGTATTTAACTAACTGGTGTTGTTTGCATCTGACAGACGGATGCGTTAGCGCAGCGCTAAAATAGCGCAGCAACGGTCGTCAGATATGATACCCGCCTTAAGCTCCCTACTTTTTGTTGGAAGTTTTTTCACCTATATTTATTGACTTTCCTATTTATAAAAGTCAAAGGTTATAAGGTTAAGGTTGAGGGAGGAAAACTTCGAAAGTCACCAAAAATAGCCAAGACTGACAGGAATGAAGGAAAATTTTAGCTAATTGAATCAAAAAATGCTTTCTTAAAAAGTTGCCTTAACCTAGTCTAACATCACTTTTTATGCCTAAATTCTAGGTCATCCTTATCAGCCTAACCATCAGCTTAGCTTTGGTACGAACGGTAATATATTATTGTCAGAATATTTAAGTATATTTAATACGCCGAATGATCTAGAAAACAAAAACGCCGCACTGAAAAAAGAATCTCAGCTGACCTCATGAAAGAAGGGTTCAAATAATCCTTAAAAAATATAGAGCCAAAGAATTCCATGCATTTTCAAAGAACATCATATTATAATAAAATGGGACCCATATTATCCACATGCGGAAACCTCTCAAATAAAAAACCGGCCAAGAGCGTGTTGTATTTTAAGGGTTCCTTGAGGAACAATCTTGAGCACTAAAATGTTTTCATGGCTGAGAGGCCAAAGCAGCGTGATTATATGACTTGAGTGTAGCATATTTTTATATACTACCCACAACAGTCCACTACTGGATATGAGCCTCTCCCGATTTGGGGGTGTTGCAATAGTCACCACGCTTGATAGGTGGATTGGCGAGCGCAGTGCAAGGTTTACTTCGCAGGGAACGCTGCTGCCCATTCCCTGGACTC
Source organism: Phthorimaea operculella (assembly GCA_024500475.1). Lineage (NCBI taxonomy): Eukaryota > Metazoa > Arthropoda > Insecta > Lepidoptera > Gelechiidae > Phthorimaea > Phthorimaea operculella. The sequence goes on along the minus strand of JANFCV010000403.1, from coordinate 124,518 downwards.
ATCTCTTTGTCGCTTTGTACAGATTTGTATTCTAATCCAGCATTACAGGGTACATTTTTATGCAAGCGCCCAAAAAGACTTACATCTTACCAAAGAGATAGGTGGATCTATCATAAGGAGGGTATAAACCTTTTGATCCCGGTCATTTTCTATGATTGATTACTATGGTGGCTGTGGGTTAGATAGTTTAAATTTCTTGATACTGCCCGGTTCTATGAAGAATAGGATTAGAAATGGCGGCCGAAAGTCATGCTTTCTCATTCGTGCTAAGGCTCTTACATACACCAGGCATTCATGCTTTCCCTCTCCCACTTACAGAATGCAGCCATTTATAATACTACTATATATTGAACCAGGTAGTATCAGGGTTTATTGGATAGTTTGTTCACTTGAGAACATCATGAAATGTTAAGGTTTCTCTTGAAATTGCGGAACCCTAATGCGGCCGCGGATCGTATGGAAATTCTCAAATGGCTTTTTATACCTAAGGCTCGAATGTCGGCATTTTTTGTGGTCCTTCGTACATTTTCATATGAAAACGTTCGAGTCTTTGACGGGCTTAAGTGCGACGTAGGGTATCCAGTAGATCTAAATTTTCTGGCAATTTGTGAAAAGATTTGTTAGCACTTATGTAGGCGAAAAGCACACGCAACGTCCGTTTGTGCGTTATTCATTTGATTCTCCACCCTACCTTCATACGAATACGGTTTATGTCAAACGGCATCGCACAATGCTGCGTCGATGGATGCGTCTGTCAAACCGTATTCAAATGTATCAAAAAAGGTGGAAAATCGAATGCACAAACGAACGTTGGTTATTTCATGTACTGCGTTATTTTTCGTTTCTTTTCTTACAATAGTGCTTATTGAATCCCATACAAATCCGGACATAATGCAATTTGCATGGTGACTGTCACAAATCGCAATTTATTTGGTGCGAAGGAACGTCTTCAGTCTCCCGTTTACACACTTCTTAGTCATGAGGTGATGCTGTTTTTTACTCAAACTCTTCAGGAATAAGGAGCGTTATGTTTTTCAAGGGTATTTATGTATGTGTGTATGTGGACAAGAAATTCCTTTTCACAGGCTGAAGCCTAATCGGCTGGGCGGATCTTTGACATGAGGTGTGGATAGATTCGTTTTGCAGCGTGAGTGACAGCTATGTTAAAAAAAAACATAAATCTAAAATGGCGGACTTCAAACATTTTTCATACATCTGCCTGTTTTTCACACAGAATAAACTCAACCATTCTAAAAAAAAAACAGGGAATTTTAATCCGTACATCTCACTGTTAACATATAAACATGTAAGTAGTACTCTATTTAACAACCCCGGAGGGTGAAAGTTAATTTTGTTGTTATGTTGGTAGTAGGGTGCAGGTAGTGATTGTGAACTAGGCACCAATTCGGCTAAGATGAAATAAAATTTGAAAAGTTGTTGCACTGAAAATCGTCAATGTTTTAGGTTTAAACAATACGTAACTTTAGGTATATTTGAGACGGCCACGACAGCATTTGCCACCGTATGTCAGTTGTAGAGCTCTCTCTTTCTCACTTGAGTTTACCACCACCAGCAAACACTACTTAACTTTACAGCCACAACAGTCCACTGCTGGACATTGGCCTTACCTTCTCGGGGGGGAATTGCAAATCCTACTCACCACGCTTGGCAGGCGGATTAGTGAGCGCAGTGCAAGATGTTTCATTCACAAGAAATGCTGCTGTCCATTTCCTGGATAATTAGCCTTTAGTCTCTTTTTAAAATTGGGCTGATGTTAAAGTTAAATTGTTTCTTCATCCGATTTTAAACTGTCCAATAAGCTAAAATAGAGTTTATCTTTTTTTAACTAGTACTCGAATAGACTTCTGCGCTTGTTTGGCGCAAGTTAGAAAATGTTAAATTAATTTTAGTAAACAAAGTTTTTAAAGTTGCTATGTAAAGAATTACAAATGGACGCTGTAGAGTGGTAAATGAGTGCTTATAATTTTTTCTACTGTGCTAGAAAACTTTCGGAAAAATATTAAGACAGGAAATTTGTTTGGGCTAGTCTTCGGCTAGTGCGGAGACGAGCATACTAAAATATCCTTACCCTTTATCCTATAACCCGTTTAGTTACATATCTGTTTATAATATCTCATTTACCTATGCTGGTTAACTGTTTTGCTAAGATACAGCAATTACATTTTAAGTTTTGGAAACAGTTAATAACCGCATAAGTAGTTGTTTTGTTTTGTACATAAAAGCAAACAAAATTATGATTATAAGCTGTTCTATCACTGGTACCTCGACCCTAGTTTCAATTTTATTACATGCACGGTAAGGCACTCCAGTGTTGTTAAAACGTGGGGTAGGTCGGGTTGTAAAAATAAAGGAGATATAACAACATCTTGTTCAGACAAAGTAAATACAATACGACATAGCAGTTTGATGGTGGTGCTGATTTAGAATGGCCGTGTGGTGCTGGCAGAGTAGAATAGCACCACCCCCTCTCTTCCCGTGGGGGTTGTAAGAGGCAACCGAGGGATAAACCCGACCCAAACAGCCAGGGCCAACCGTATGGTGGCGGTTAATCCACCACAAAAGCATTCCCAAGGAGGGTTGACGTTTGGTAGGCGGCCGGTAGTAAAATTCAGAGACATCCCTTTGCAACACGATTTTGTGTTCAACGAAACGTGTTGCGCCGACCCTAAGTAATTGGGATAAGGGCAGGAAGATGATGGGTCATGCATGATGCTGATTTAGAATAGCATTAACCCATTTCAAAACAAAAGTCCGTGTCGCAAAGGGCTGTAATGAATACTAGGAATCTAGTGCATTGCGCTCGCCAACCCACCTGCCAAGCGTATAATAGTTGATATTACTGTAAAAACTGTGATAAAAACACTCTACAGTACGGCCGTTCGAATAGGTGATATTCGACAGCTATCAAAATCACGTTACGACATAAGTCAGGACAATAGTTTTTCTTTATTGACAATGTCAAATATGTCAAACCCTAGAAGACATGTCATATCTTCTAGAGTTTGACATCTGTCAAATAAGACTTATTCGACCGACTGTAGTTTAAATAAATTGCAAACTCCTACAGCGTAGCAAATTATATACAGCTACGTCTCGTAGCAACTGCTACGATTGTAGCATAGAGCTTTGGGGCCATGGTCGTTCATTAATAACTTGACCTAGCAATATTTTTACACGCAAAGTATTACTAGTTGCTATTTAAACACGCCTTTAATATGGATTTAGTTAAATAATGTGTATTGTTTTGTGTTTCAGGTAATAATAATATTCAGCTCAAGTAATCTGCGAAAACTTCTGAAACCAGGTTTGTGATTGCATCGGGAAAGAAACATGACTAATATAAAAAATCACTCTTCAATATATTGCATAGTCACATCAGCAGCAGTCTACTAGTCATAGCTCTCCCCCATTGTACGCCACAAGGCGCACTATCTACATTTTTGCCATCTACTTAGTCACTACTAATCGCCTTGGAGTCACCCGTACATCTGCTTCAAAGGCATCTGGGGGCACGGCAATGCCCCCACCAAGTCGAGCTGAAAGCGGCACGGCCGTACCATCCTTTTCTCGAACCAGTTCAGGCCATTTTCCAACCCCCCCCATAACTCCCTTGTCGATAAGTTTAAAACCCTCATTTCAAAATATCTTATCAAGCACTACATAGACATGATACATTTCAAATTTCATCAAATTTATACTAGTAGTTTAGAAGTTATAGTTAGTCAAAGTTTCTTAATTTTCTGCCTGACTGACTGACTGACTGACTGACTGACTGACTGACTGACTGACCGATCATCAAAATTCTAAGGTACTTCTAGCAAACCGAAGAGCTTGAAACTTAGAATACAACTTGTATTTAGTGTATGGATAAAGGGAAAACTATAACATTCTGCAAATTCGGTTGCAACCGCATAATTAACTTTGTATTTCCATACAAATGTATAGGATTACAAAGTTAACTTTGCGTATGGGCTTTAAAGAAATCTGTAGCTGAGGCTCATGAAGTAGTTCCAGAAAAGAGAAAGAGGAAGACTACCTACAAAAAGAAATGAGATCCCACCAAAAACATTCACCTGTAAAAAGAACCAAGTCTCGCCTCTCAGTTCTTCTACTGTAAAAAGTTGTGAGATCCATGTGATTCCAAGTCGTTTATTGATAAATAGAATGACTTGGCAATCGCACACTATTTACTTGTGAGATACGATGGTCTGGTGCGATGGCCGGGTAATTCTATTTATCAATAACCGACTTGGAATCACATGGATCTCACAACTTTTTACAGTAGAAGAACTGAGAGGCGAGACTTGGTTCTTTTTACAGGTGAATGTTTTTGGTGGGTTTAATAGTACTTATTGTATCGCCCATGTTTCTAGGCATAGTTAATACAAGTACGATCTACTTTAACTAAGGTTTTATTTTCATCTTATCACATCATATCAATGTCTCAGCAGTCAAAAATATCGACAGATGACAAGGGTTATATCAACCAAAGGATAATCAAAGTCCTCAGCAAGCAAGCCACGCTTTGCATGAGAAATGTTATAGCGACCTCTCTCTCTCTTTGTCTTCGTATGGGACACCAAGTCGTTCAACGACCCGATTGACCCTGGTGTCAGAGTTTTTCAACCGCCTACTGCAAGTAGCAGGCCCCTGACGTGGTTTTGAAATGACTGCCATCATAGACAGCAACCGGGACCGACGGCTTCACGTCCCCGCCGAAGCACGGAACCATCTTTCTGGACCATTATTCAGACTGCAATGACCTAATCAAACTGGAGACAAATCTACAAAGAGATAAAAAACAACTTTGTGAGTGACCCCACCGGGAATTGGACCCGGAACATTTTGCGTCGAAGGCAGTCGTACTAACCACTGCGCCACATCGGCTGTCACTTAGATGGCGGTCGTTACATAACAATGTCAGAGGCTTACTACTTGCAGTAGGCGGTTGAAAATCTCTGACACTAGGGTTTATCGGGTAGTTGGATGACTTGGTATCCCACTCGAAGAAGAAGAACTCGAAGAAGAAGTATTATTTTAAGATTCGATATTACAAAATTTACCTTCAAAATGTCACTCACGTAGTTCCATCAGTTTTTCCCAACTTCCAATCTAACTACGAGTATAGTCTAAGAGCATATTCTAGTCTGAGAGCATAAACTTATTAAGTTTCCTGTAGAAGAACCGAGGCGTCTTGGGACCGTCATTAAATCGATGTAAGCGGTAACTGATGAGTGTACGGTCGACGGGAGGGGTTTAGTACACCTGTAAGTATCTCAGCGGGTGTCGTAAAAACCGACTAATAGACTCGAGGTTTTCATGTGTATTGTAATTTTAGGCGACAGACTGACAACCTGTCTTTATAGTGATACACAACAATAGCTAAGACGGCCCTCAAATATTTGTCAGACGTGGCGATAACGACCGTATGTTGTTGACGCTCTGTCTACCCCACAAGGGATAAGGGCGTGATTTATGAATGTATGTATGGTACTTACACCAAAGTTATTAAGGACATTTGTCGACTCAGTGTCCCACATGAAAAGAAGAAGATTACATTGATAAAGAATTCCAAATATTATGCAAGGCAGTAAACAGAGAACCGCAAAAAGCGATTTCATAATACTATACTGAGTATGTAGGCATTGAAGTAATTTTTTGAGTATTTGTATTGAATTTGGGCAACATATTTATTTTTAAAATAAAATCGGTATTTTTTAGTTTCTTTAGTAAAAGCTTTGCTTAGTTTAAAGCTTAGCACCATTCTGTGTATAATTAAGCGAAACTTTTATACAGAGACTCAGTAAAAAGCTGATGACTGTACGATCGATGGGACGCGTTTAGTATACACTGATGCAAAATTTAAAATGTGTAATCAAAAGACCATTACGTAGGTCGCTTGTAAGTGCTCTGTCTGTAAGAATATAAAAGTTTAAATGTGAGTTCACTTTATCGTCAACACTGTCTCAATACTTTTCAGTCAAGAATGTAGCTAAAAACCTCTACTCTCTATAAAAGGTAAGAAAATACCTTGCTAAACATTTCAAGTTACACCCAGATCTGAAAAAGATGATTGAAATTTATTGGAAGATCGAATCTGCAACCTTTAGCATTGCAGACAGGCATACTACCACTGCCACATTGGTATTAAAAAACCTACCTAAATGATTACCAAATTAGTCAAAAACTAAAAATAACTCAGACGAACAGATTGCTTGTTATGTAAAATCCGGAAAGTTTCGATCGGTACTAGCTCCAGAACACCTCAATCTCACTAGAATGTTTATAAAAACGCTCACTGCCGCTAACTTCGGAACCCCACTTAAGCGAGTTGCAGCAAACTTCTACATAGGTAAGTTTAAAAGCTTTAAGCGATAACAGAAGCGCTTTAAAGTTTAATATCGATTTTGTTCATCGCGAACACATCAACCTGTCCATTGAAGGGACCAATGTTATAGGTACTAGTTTTTCATACAAATAGTGAAAATTAAAGCGGCTAAGAATACTGCCACCCCTAGTCCAGTTAGGGTGAATATCTGTCGACTAATTGTCAATCGCATGGTGGCGTTGATGCCACCTACAATAGCATTCCTAAGGAGGGTAGTTGTCAGGCAGGCGGCCGGTCATAAAACATTGCCATCTTGAATTTATGATTTTTCAATAATTGTAGCCAGTGTCACTCACGCTGCTGAGACCAATCTAACGACAACTTATACAGGGTGTTAAGGACGGTGTACCGAAAACTTTGCAGGCATGATCAGACCATCAAACTGAACAACTTTTACTATGTGCACTTCTGGGCAGGTTTTTGGGCGGTTTTCCTGTCCAGGGGGTCCGGCTAACCATACAAATGTAACTCCTTTTTAAAATTTGACAGAATGTTACTCCATTTAATTGTCATTCATTGAGGCATAAAGTTGCATGCTGTGTGGTTAGCCTGGCCAGCCCCGAGGCAGTGCCTTTATTTTTATTTTTTTATCCCGCCTGAGCCGCGTTTAGAGTAGGAACTCAAATTGTTATAAAAAAGAGAAAATTTTGCATTAGAAATTTTCTCTTTTTTAAGATTGTATTAGAATATGACTTTCTTTAAGAGAATCTTGTACATTCCTACAAAGAAATAAATAATTGAATTTTGAATTTTGAATTTTTTGAATTATGGAGCCAATGGTGGGAAACGAAAAAATATTTTCGACCTCCCATACAAAGTCAGTCACCTGATCGTGAATTTTGTATGGGAGGCATTCCTTTGGGCTGTAGTCTGTGAAAACTAATTTCTGAATACATGCATACATACATACTCACGAAAAACATAACTCTCCCGAGGCAGTCGAGTAAAAAACTTTATAATAAAACTAATCACACCGACTGTACCTGAATTTGGGACAGGCAGTATAGTATGCACTTTATTTAAGTGTCTTAATGAAGCACTTAAGCTACTTACCAATCTAATTAGCCTGGCGAGACCCTTCATTGAAGACCCTAATCGAATATGTAAGTAGATACCATCAGAACATCTGGGACAACAAGTCGTCCAAATACGCGAAAAATCTAGGTGTCACAGTTTTACAACTGCCCACTACTTACTAGTAGAATACCTCTGATATGGTTGTGTAACGACCGATATCCAAGTAATCAGAGTCACTCTAGGTAACTAGGTAGATAGATACGCTTTTGCGAGCCTGTAAAACTTTGCCTACCCTTTAAGGGAAAACATCGTGATTTTATGTGTGTGTGTGTGTGTGTGTAAGAGGCACACACAAACCCAAGAACGTGTTGACACACAAACAGCATAATAAATGAAAAGTAAGGATGTCATAACTTTCCATTGCGGCTATAAAAAATATATTTAAACGACATCGAACGCATAAAATACATTTGCCCCTCTTTTTGCCCCCTCACCATCCTTCAGAGGCAGGGCCGAAATCAGATGATAGAAGACATAATTTGACGTGTGTTTCCGGTTTATAAAACTGCACGTATCAAATCTCTGTGTAGGGTATACTGTGTTTGGTCGTTAGAGAATGCCGCCCACCTTTTGTATGATGTGCAAAAGGGTATAAAAGTAAATAATTTAAAATAGGTACATAAGTAAAACCTCAGCGTCGTCAGTGTCCCACCTCGAAAATATTAAGATTAAAGCAAAAATATGCATAAAAGTGCCTTTACATCTACTTAGGGATTCCAAGATTTGAAGTGAAACCTATATTTTTAAAAATCGTCCTCATATTTTGTTAGATTTGACGATAATATCCGTTCCACTGTTTACTCGTAAGCAAAAGCGTAATATGAAGACTTAATTTCGCACGTCCAAGTCCTATTTCCGGTCTGACAGGTTAATGCCAGCTGTCAGAGAAAGCGGCGAGTGCAGTAGAACGTGTGTGTAGCACATTGCATCTAACTAAATAATTACAGTCTTTATTCCTTTCAATATTGTTAAAAAGAGTTATTTTTAAAACTTTTTGCGAAAGCAGGAATAAAACTATGATAATGAAATAAATTAAACGTTTATTTATAATACCAATTTACATTGTTTTTAATAGTTTATGGTATTATCTCCCACTCTAGTCATTTTTATTTTTGCTTTATGAAATATGACAACTTGTGCTAAACATCTTGTCTATCAACCAATTAGAAATTTAGTTACCGAATTATGCGCAAGCATCAAGCATATATTATATTCCGACACATATTTCTTTAAGCATAACGATCACATTGGAGGCCCTATTAGCCTGAATACGGCCCTGTGTAGGACGAAACGTCTCTTATCTTTGGCGATGTCTACATAAAGTCTGAATATACAGGATTTTATCGAAAAGATGGCCAAAGGGAAGTTTGTATTTGAATATCATGGTTCCCTACTGTTAATTTTAGTCATTATAAGGTGTAAAAAAAACAACTGCAAATATTTAAAGGGGTGAACCAGCCCATGAAACTGAACAACTTTCCTAAAGGAACATTGGTCGAAATATTAAAAAGAATTGGACCTCCCATACAAATTGACTCTTTGTGCTATGTAGTATTTCTGTACACATTTTTTTCCTAATAGGTTTTCAAACGATATGCAGATGTAGGTACCTAAGTCAAAAAGTATTCAACATTCATCCATCATACCATCTAATACTGGTTTCTCATGAAAATACTAAGAAAAACTAGTATTCGCTGTTAATCCTTTAAATGAGTATATGGATTTGCTAGAATACATATTCCAGATTCCCAGAATACATACGAAAGACACCAACGAAAATAAATAATAGACTAAGTATGATATTATTCTGCATTTTTTCTTCATAAAACACAATAAAAATCACTTGTAAAAGATCATGCGTATGCTTCCCAAAAGGACTTACTTCCTGTCCTATGAACCCTTCAAACCCGGGACTCTAAGCCCTCAGAAAGAATACATCTTAAAAGAGAATAGGTTCTTCATTGGAGACCCTTAAACTTCCTGAAAACAAAAAGATCCATCTCATTTTCGTTTTCATAGAAATTTGCACTTCTTGCCAAGTACGGTAAGGTTTAAATTTGTGTTGCAGTTTCTGTATACTTTGGTGATAAATTGGAAATTTGGGTATATTTTAAGTGATGCTAGTTAAGCGTGCCGAAGTAGATATACTTATTGATTTTTTCCACTTGGCTTGTATTGGCTTCCCCTAAAAATAGCTCGAAAGCGTAATGAATTTTTAAGCGAGGTTTTAAGAGTGCTTTTAGTCAGACTTTTTTCTATTATTAGTTTCATTGTGAAAGTGGGTTAATGTAAATGTGGAGGCAGATTTATAATTTAATACTTAGTTCAAAAAGTTTTTGTAATACCACAAATCTAAGATTACTTTCTATTTTCCATATTTGTTTTATTATCCAACTAGCGGCCCGTCAGCGAGTTTACATGCTGCAACTCATTTTCCCGCGGGAGAAAGTAATTTTTCCTCCATGTGTTATACACAACACACATTAATCTTTCTCTTGAATCAATCTATCTACTAAAAAAAGCGTACCATAATCCGTTGCGTAGTTAAGGAGGCGAGTTAGTGAATTTGCCGTGTGATGCAGGCTTAGAATAGCATCACCCCAATTCTACCCGTGTGTGTCGTAAAAAGCAACTTAGGGATAATCATCTACAGGGAGTGGGCAGCAGCGTCCTGCACTGCGCTCGCCAATCCGCCTGCCAAGCGTGGAGACCCTCCGACAGGGGGAGGACTGTGTCCAGCAGTGGACTGTTGTGGCTGTTATGGTTAGTGAATTTCACGACAGACAGAGACGAAAAGCGACTTCATTTTATACTATTGTTATAAATATTGACTAAACAAACAAAGTCACTCTGATCGAGCCACTATACTAGATCCTAGCTAGCATAGCTTCATGCATGGCTTACCATGTCAGCTGAAGCACTTAGCCGTTGGCAAACAAGGAACAATCTCAGCGAGTGATATTGACAAACATCCGCTTTGTGTGATCCCAGAGAATGAAACCAGGCACCTTCTTCAGGCTCTATGGGAATGCTATTGTAGGTTGTATTACCGCCATTTAGTTGACCATAGTCGACAGTTATTAAGCCGAGGTCAAAAACTCTACGTTGCCTTTTATGAACACCCTGAGTGTACTAGGGGTGGCACTGCGGGTCCGGGTATATCCGGGTATTTCAGGCTTTTGGTACCCGGGTAGAAACGACGTGCGTACCCGGGTACTCGAGAAAGAGATAGATAGACTGATATAATACAAACAAAAGAGTAAAAAGACTAAAGGTTTAAGTTATATTTTCAAAAATATTATTTCTTTTATCAAATTGACTTCATAAGTTTTCTATACAAATTGACATTATATACCCAATGTTATTAAGAGAAAACAGTATATTATATTATTATAATAGTATATTATTAAGAGAAAATATTTGTATTATTTTCAGGGAGTATTTTTATAGGTTTGTTACGAATTTCCATAAAACCTGCGCGTACGATTTCAAATATCTTTCACCTTTAGAAAGTTAGGCTAATTATCAGGGAATTGTATTAGATACGTTTTAGCACGGCGAAATATCTTAATCCCACGTAAAAACCATTAGGAAAGTTATGCAAAGTGAGACTATTTGAAGTATTTTTTGTACCTATACCTGTTTTGTTTGTCTTATGTTACTAAATTATTATCACTTTCTGAACCTGAATGTTGGGTATTCAAATTAACTTTAACTAGAGTTAACTTTTAAATCCTTGTTTCCAAATTTCCAACCCATTTTTACTTAAAAAGGTAATACCCGGGTACCCGGGTATACCCGGGTATTTTAAAAAATCGTACCCGATACCCGGGTATCAAAATTGGTCGGGTATCCGAAAACCCTAGGTGGCAGTATTCTTAGCCGCTACCACACTGCAATGAAATGAAAACGCTACATTCTCACAAATCAATCTTCGTTCCGGGCAGACAGTTTCATTGAGAGGTTGTTTTGAGAACTTCTACTTAAACTTTTACCGCTTTTGATTGTTCAAAGGAACTTAGCGAGTCGTCCACTTATTAGACCCACTACCGATAGAACCTAGTGGGTCTGGTTGTGACATTGGATTTTACCTACATACATACATATTTTATCACGCCTAATATCCCTTGCAGGGTAGGCAAAGCGTAAACGGCTGTAAAACCTTCCATTTGCACCACGTCTGACAGAAGTTTGAGAGTCATTCAGAGTACTATGTATCACAACAGGTTGTCAGCCTGTCGCCTAAAATTGCAATACACATTAACTCTCAAATTCCATAGTCGGTTCTTACGATACCCATAGAAAATAATCTTATCTGATAAGGGGTGATGCTATTCTAAGACGACATCACAGGGCAATCTAGTCCAGTTTTGACATCCCATATCTGTCGTTTTGTACAGCCGTTTACGCTCCGCCTACCCCGCAAGGAATAAAGGCGTGATATAGGTATGTATGTCTTATGTAGAAACTGGACCCACTAAGTCTAATAAGCGGACGACTCAACTTGGCCGCGAACCGGAAGTGAGTTCAACAGTTTCCGGAAGTCGCTACAGTCGGTCGTAGAGTTTCGTTACAACTTTTTATTATTTTCAACTATTTAAGCAGTGACTACTAGGAATTGAAATGAATTGAACGTTTTAGCTGGGAAGTCGGAAAATGTGTTTGGAAACTAAAATTGGATGTCTGCACGTGAAATATTGTTTGACACTTTGCCGAATTTTTCGTGCATTTCAATTTTTTAATAAAGTTCGCATGCTTTTTCAATTTTTTATGAACTTATTTTTGGAATCATGCAAAATACTTGCATTATTTCTTTTTACTGTAAAAAAATGAAATAGAGCTTCCAGTAATTTGTTTCAGAGATCAATCTTTACTATGTCAGTCTGTACATGGAATAAAATAAACGCTTTTTGCGTTTTTCTGTCTGTTTGTCGTGGAATTCGCTAACTCCTACTAAACCACGCAACGGATTTTGATGCAATTATTTGTAATAGATAAAATGATTCAAGGGAAAGTATTATATGTATAACACATGCCGGGAAAGTGTCTATTTTCCGCGGGGTTGCAGCAGGTAAATCCGCTAATTGGCCGCTAGTTTTCTTTAAAGAAATTATGAAATCCTAAAACAAATTGATCCCCTCTCGGGATGCCCTATAGCAAATAAAATGCGATTCTATGCAGCATCGACAACGAAACCTAACCTAACCTAAACAAAAATAAAACAACTATAATATCGATTGTTTGACAGCACATGTCACTTTGAACGGAATTATCCTGTCACTGGACACAGAGCAGACAAAACAGAACGGGTCGAACCATAGATCGAACTTTTGATGGTGAATAAACGAAAAAAAAACGTGATACTTGGGAATTGAGGGAGGCCCATGTCCAGCAGCGAATTGGATTGTTGTGGCTGTAGTTGAAGTAGTAGGGAAATAAAAAAATCCGTAGAAGAATGCACAAGTTTATTTTTTAGCAGGCCGACTTCGGAAATTCTTTCTCGTCATTAAAAATACAAAGACCTGCTAAACAATGTGCTTATAATATTAGCATAACAGTTTACCCTCTATCGTTCATTTTCAGACATTTGTAAGAAATAGTCAGATGGATAGGTTGTTTAAAAAAATATTTTATAAAATAAGTTTTAAATAATGGTACAGACCTATCTCATAAAAAGTTACTGATGAATGTTTGATAACTGGATGTCATAACAATTTAAAAACATGGAATTTTTATTTATATTTTTATGTAAGCAGTTTATTGCTGTACTAAGCGTCCGTTTCAACTATGTCATTCAAAACACAATTATGTCTAGACACAAATCAGGACACAGATCATAGACTTTGTCCTTTACGTAAGACAGACGTGATTTCCCACTGGACATGCCGGCTTGATTACTTACACTGTGTGTTAACTCGTCAGAGCAAAGTGACACTGCAGAGAGAACACTGCAAAAAACAGGATAAAGTTGTTGAAACTCGTCGCTGTCAGTTTGATGGGCACAATTATAGGCAGAAGAACAAAAAACGGACTTACACTGTTTGTTAACTCGTCAGAGCAAAGTGATACTGCAGAGGGTTCACGGCAAATACCAGGATGAAGTTGTGGAAACTCGTCGCTGACAGTTTGATGGGCACAACTAGAGGCCTTAGAACAAGTAATATTACATTGGACAAGTATACGAGCGCCTTTTGATTGCCAATCAGAATGTAACATGGCAACAACAAGAAAAAGGGGTGCATGTTTTTATGTAATGAATTATGTGTTTACGCAATTTCCATTGCGAAGAGTTTTTCATAGTTTCATGCGAACGTAATACCGTTCAGATTGTAGCTCTGTGCGTCGTCGCAAACAATACTCTATATTATTACAGGACTTTTTATGATTGAGATGACTTCATCATGGCTTTCACTCTGATGTTTACATTATCCTTCTGAAGTTTTTACTAGCTCTGTGCGTCGTCGCAAACAATGGACTCGATATTGGATCATCTTGAACTCTATAACAGGACTTTTTTATGTTGAGATGACTTCTTTTTGTCTTCACTCTGATGTTTACATTGTACCTCTGAAGTTTTTACTAGCTCTGTGCGTCGTCGCAAACAATGGACTCGATATTGGATCATCACGAACGCTATTACAGGAGTTTTTATTGGAAAACTTCACGAACAAATTCAGCGGAGTTTTGGCGGTAGATAAAAAAATTCCAACTGTCATTTTCGACAATCTAAACTTGGCTGAGATTATACCGGGTGGATTATTCAAGGTAGGAATCGGTTTTGTTTATAAAGCATTATCTTCACAATGGAGCTAAATGAAAAATTATCAAAAATTTTCTACAAGTACTATTTTGTCGACAAACTTAGTATAAGTCAAAAAACTCTGCCTTTTTACCCGACTGCTTCAGAAAGAGGTTTATGTTTTTCGAGTGTATATTGCATGGGGCATGTTTGTTATTTATTGTGGGCTACAGCCCCAACGGCTGATATACAGAGGGTGTAAGAGACAGTGTAACGAAAACTTTGCAGGCGTGCTCAAACCATGTAACTGAACAATTTTCCCCATGGAACATTATCGTGGTAAACGAAAAACAGTATTTAAGTATAAAGACTAATCACCTCGTCACCTCGTAATATGTAAAGAAGCGGAAGAGAAATTCGGAAATTTATTTTATTTGGAAGTGGTAGCGGATTAGGAACCTCAAAATTTGCGGGACTTCCGCATTGTGAGGATGCAGAAGAGGAATCCTTAACAAAACTACTTTCTATTAGAAAACCCTGTGGCTAATCGATCTTAGTACATCAGGTCTACGAAGGCTCAACATTGCACCTGCTATTAGGCCAATAAGGCACCGAAGGTGTTAACAATACAGGTCCGTTTCACCTCTCAAATGGTTATGGAATAGTTGTACGTTGTCGTAAAAACGATTCCGACCCTCATTAAGGACAGGGCCGGTTCTAGGAAAGACTTAATTATTTGTTAATGGCCGCTAGAAGTGTTATAGCTGCTTTGTTTCCACTTGAAAGCTAATTAAGTGTTTTTTCATGTTTTGTAATCATTACAATCACTATTGTGATACACAGTCTACTAAATGACTCTCAAACTTTTGTCAAATGTGTTGTGAATAGCTGTTTTTTCAGTTGTTTATGCTCTTCCTAAATATAGGGGCAGACAGGACAGATCATTACGCGAGGTCAAAAAATCTACGTCACCTTTTACGAAACACCCTGAGTCGACTACAGGTGGCAGTTTTTATCCGTCACCACACGGTAACCGTACCCATTAGGTTTGCATAGGGCTTTATTTCATCAAGGCATTCCTAAATGTTTTAACATTGTTCCAATTCCAAGTTGGTTTTGACCCTCAATGCTCGAAGATCGATACTAACGGTCGCGTTCAATTATTTAAACTCGGAACTGACGAAGTTTAAATCAAATTAAGAAATCATTAGAACAGAACCTAACGGCGAACAACTTAAATGGGTCATTCTTCAAAGGGTCGAAAATTTCGGTCACAGGGTTGTAAATGCTAAACTATACAAGTTTAGACATATCGATCGATTGGACATGATTTAACACTTCAATACCTATGTGGAATCGATTAAAAAGTCTTATTTATATTCACTTAGTATTTCAAAACCCAGTCTGAAAGTTGAAAACGGGGGTATTTTTGGTGTTCTCCGCGTGTCACACCTCGCACTAACTTTTTACAAATTATGATTTTACTACTTTCCTTATGTTTTGTACGTATCTATTGTATATCAAAATAATTGTCATAAAACAATATATTAGGTGAATGATGAAGAAAATATGTAACGCGAGTAATTTTAAAAATAAACCCGAATATGTATCGGTCACACGATTTCGGACAGTTAGCCCAAGCGTGGTAAAATCGGTCATAACTTCCAAGTTTATAACCATATCCAGCTGAGATTTTGTTCCTCAAATTATTATGATATGCTTCAATAATCAAGCAGAGTGAATGGGCACCTCAGTGCCCAGAACTAAAAATATTTCCGAAAATAAGGGCTGACACAAGTTTTACTACCCTTGCATGTAAGTTACGTGGATTCAAATTTCTTCCAGAATTAATACTCTTAGAGATTCGTCTTTTACAGGGCTGATTTGTAATATAGTCGGGACTATTAGTCTATAATTTTATTTAGATTCAATAAAAGATGGCCGAGTTATTATCAAAAATACTCTGTTTTTGTAATCTGCGTGGAGTAATTTGCGTGGCAAAATACCCACGCAGCTTACAATTCTTCCCACGCAGATTACACAATGGTTCTAAGAGTTATAAAAAGGTTGAAATAATAATTTTAAATACTATTATTTTACTTAATATTCATTAAAAAACACATGAAAAGAATTCTTTTGGCAAATATCATCAAGTTTTTGAGTTTTCATATCGTTATATTTGGTTTTACCATTTTTTTTATGGTAAAACCAAATAATTTTTTTGAGTTAATTTTTACCAATTTTGATGGATTTGAGTGCATGTTTTGTCAAAACATACTGGACTTTGGCTCTTTTCAACCACCTAACTTTGTCTCGCAGCAATTTTTCGATGCCAGTGATCGTTTTCTCGTAGGCTTTATGTGTATTTTGAGGCCAAAAGTCAAAACTGTTAGGTAGATCCAATAATATGCCAGCGACTGTATTGAGTCATAGTGCTCCTGGTTTATCTCTTGTTTTGACAATCTTGCTAAATTTATCTGCGCTTGCACTACCTATTTTTAAAAGAAGTAAAATGCTAAAGCCCCCTTAACTTGCTTATGTAGGTATCATTGGTTCATAATCAGGGCGATAGCGTTAACTCGATTTACTGTTACGTCATGGTGAGGAAGAAGGTCTCCATCAGACGCTTATCATATAAGTCTAATGTGCAGCAAACACCTGCAGCTGACCTGTCTTTCTTGCGGATCCAGCCAGGGAGGCCGAAAGGGTCGCATAGGGCTCAGGCAACCCTGCGTATTCCATGACCGTGTCCTGGGCGACACAATGTCTGTCAAATCTTCCTGATATTATTTAAATCTACTGCAATTGACGTAGTTAGGCCATGGTGAGTTAACTTGCTAGTTGCCCCTACCAACTGCGGCCGTCAATATGACTTTAACCTAAGACTACTAGAAATATTTTGTGTAAGCTTGGGCAAACGTGGCGAACTTGCCACTTCGCTTGACATTTCGAAGGCTTTTAGCTGGACAAGGTCTAGCAGAAACCTTGACCTGGCTCCTCTGCAAGCTTCCTGTTTATGACAACCCAGCTGGTTTTTGTAATCAATAACAGCTATCTCTCTGACCGCACGGCCATTGATGCCTGTGGTCCTCAAGGTTTTAGTCTCTCGGCGATTTTTTCCTTCAGAACAGCTTTTAACAACTTCAGTTTGGTATTCATGGTATGCAGAAGACAGTACCATCACAGAGACATTGTCAAGTCCAAATCAGCAGAGCGGAAATTGCGTTCTATAGAGAAAGCCCTGGTCTCATTCAATGCTACCACGACACAGGAGATTTATTGCATCTAAAAGTAGTCCACTTCGGAGCCTAAAAATCACTACTTTCTTATGAAACTAAGCTTACAAGCTCATCTTTGTAACTAAATTTAAGTATCACCAATTGTTATTTATTAAAGAATTCATATAAAACTCAAGCCTGATCATGTGTGTAGAAATCCGGCCACCTTGGATGACTTAGTCAATAAGTTGCTCTTGATTTGATGGAACTCAATACGACACATATCTGGTCAATACCAATCTACACAGCCTTGCTTTTTGTCGCAAGATGGCCTGCCTAGCAGTCTTCATCATATTTTTTATTCAAAATTATGCTGAACCAAGACGTCCACGACCTTATTTAGCCAGCTCCTTTCCACCATAGAACACCTGTAAGTATATTTGGCGGGATACCATCTATATTTAGTTGCCAATCCACCAATTTGGACTAAGCACTCTGAATCTTCTTTCATTATGCACACTAAAAGACAGGAACTAATTACCTGCATCTGTTGATTCCAAAATCATAAAACCTTATAATCTTTTTATGGTAGTAGTGAATAAAGACTTATTTTCCATGACCTGTCTCCACCACAGACTCCATCTTTGCCTTATAACCTAGACTTAAGTCAAGAATAATCATGTTTCAAGTAAAACTTATAGAAAACTAATGAAAATAGAAAGATAAAATTGGCTATGTAATCTGCGTGGCTTGATTTGTAATCTGCGTGGCACACAAAATTTTAAAATTAAATTTCTCGAAAAGTAATTGTGCTAGCAAGGAGCACCAAACTGTTCTATAATCGTGAAAGTATACAGAATCATATTTCATAGTCATCATCTTCAAATTGCTTAAATTAAAATTTGCCACGCAGCTTACGCGGAGAATCGAATTCTGAATAATGACCCAAATATTGATTTACGATTCTAGATTGTTTTAACAGTGGGTCAGTAGAAATACCTACAAAATGGAGAGTTTACAGAAGGTTCTTTCGACCATTTTCATGATTGTCACTTGTTTGTTACATATCTAGGGTTGCTACTGTCAAAATCTCAAAGTAAAAGAATATCAAAACGGCAAAATCTGATACAAGAACGTCATAATTATGATTCTGAGCAAATTTTAATCCAAGAAATATAACGTTCGTGACAACCATCTTCTTAGTTACCTTGAGTTCCCCTGATCAGTTAAAGCCAGTAAGTTACAGAATTGTCGCTAGCACTGATTGAGACATCTGTAATGGCGCCCCGTTTTGTTTGTTTTTGTTGTGTGTTTTTGTTGTGTGTTAATGT
Source organism: Phthorimaea operculella (assembly GCA_024500475.1). Taxonomy (NCBI): domain Eukaryota; kingdom Metazoa; phylum Arthropoda; class Insecta; order Lepidoptera; family Gelechiidae; genus Phthorimaea; species Phthorimaea operculella. Next base: position 105,744 of record JANFCV010000403.1, on the reverse strand, counting down.
TTTTTCTAATTTGTGTACAGGGGGTCAGTGACATCCGATGTGGTGTTTCAAGTTCCGAGTACAATTCTCCGTGGGTCGCACACAAAGATATTTATACTTATACCTAACTTTGTGCATTTGTTCCCGCCTGATTGCCCGAAAAGAAGGTTGGTTTGGTGCTGCGGAAGGTACGCTAAGCCGTCGGTTCCGGTTGTTGTCAATGATTAACTTAAACGGCGCTTGTTACTCAACCACTTCAGAGATCTGCTACTTGTAGTAGGCGGTTGAAAAACTCTGACTTTAGGGTTCATCGAAAGTAAAAATAATAAGGGTGGGACAATATAATTGTAAGCAGAACTTAAGCGGTCCAATAAAATGGTAAGCAATTATCGGAAGTAAAGATAGGCTTAAAAACCAAGCGACGCGACAACGACGCGCGTCGTTGTCGCCGTCAAATTTGACGGCGTCGTTGTCGCTGCGGTCTTGTAGAAAAACCCGACCGCATTCCATACAAACTCTAAGCTTCTCAGCGCGCTGTCAACGTGACGGCGTCGTGGCGCGCCGCAACGACGCCGTCGCTCGGTTTTTCTGGTTCCCCATACAAACCAGTCATTTGACAGCGGCAACGACGCGCGTCGTTGTCGCTGTCGCTTGGTTTTTAAGCCCACCTTAAATTTCAGAAGCTTTATAAAGAATGTAAAAATATTAACTTCAAATATTTTACCAGTCCATTAAACCGAACAACTTTTCTGAAGGAATAAATTATCATCATCGTATCATTGTAAAGACAGGTTTTCAATCAGTCGCTTAAAATTCTAACACACAAGACATCTTCCCTTGATCGCTTTTTTCGACACCCACGGGAAAAAGGGGTGATGCTTTTCAAAACCAGCATCACGTGGCATAACATGTCGGATCAAAACCAAGGACTTCCAAAGCAAATAACTGTAAGAACCAATTTACTGTCACAAAATGGCCGAACATGAAAAAGGGGAGCCATAACATAACATTTATGTGATGTGTTATGTTACTGTTATGGCACCTAATTTCGTACCTTACTATGTCAGGTGGGATATTTTAAGTGTCCCTTTTAGGCACACTGTACCTGTGTACATGAAGTTGTAATAGATTATTTAAATTCTTAATGGCGGATTTAAAACGTAAAATATACAGGGAGTAACAGAAAGGAATTCATGAAACTGAACAATATGAAAAAAAAATTGGACCTCCCATACAAAATCGCCGATCAGCTAATTGATTTACTATGGGAGGTCCAATTTTATTTTTCATATTTCGACCCATGTTCCATGGGGAAAGTTGTTCAGTTTCATGAGTACCTTGAGTACCTTTCAGCTTCCCTTTCCGTTACTTCCGGTAGATAACTTCGAATTTTTACAGTCGGAATTTGATTTTTTCATACTTGTATGTAAAAGTTGGCAGCAGTGGGAATTTGTATTTGTATTATTGTATAAACAAATGAATTTGTATTTTAATATTTCTAACATCATATTTACCGGATTAATTACTTCAAAGAAATATTATTTTCAATATCTATCTATTAACATAAACATTTCAATTAAGACTGTGCCACTTAACAAAACAAAAGGGTAGCCGGTTCATTACATTCCCTGTTTATTAATTTCCATTTACACAAACGGGACGGGCCTTAAAACCCCTTTAGAAAGTATTCGAATCAAATTTCATTCATCTCTTTTACAAACTTTATGAAAAGACTCGCAGAAAAACAATTATCAAAATTCGTCGGTGTTTTTCATTTCATTGCAACGAAATTTGTATCGCTCAAAATGGGCAAAGTTGGCACTTAGGGTACGGAATCTCACCACTCGAAACCAAACTTTTGCAATAAAATTCGCCGTGTGGAGCTCCAGTGTTGGCGATATGGAGCTGGGTGTGGTGCGAGTGCTAGAGAATCGAGAGTGAAGCAAGCCACTCGTACGAAAGTTTGGTAATAATGTATGCGGTGGAGCCACAGTGATCGCTCAGTAGAAGGTTTGGACGATCGTCGTTTAATGTTTTTGTTTAATTATCTATGTGTTGACCGTTTATGTCGTACACTGGTAAAATTGTCCGGGTTACTGTCCAGTCAGATTATCACAAGTTTTATTTTCAAAACGCTTTTACGATCAAATCTATTTAAGTATACCATCGTAGGTGCGCGCGAGATACTGTTAACTAGGCTGATATTTGAAAAGCATACTGGTCCCAGGAAAAGCAATATATTTTTACCACTACTGCAACAAAATACGAATCTTATTTCCTAGAAAAGTTTTGGAAAGACGCGCTCTGATGAATACGAGAGATGGACAGGACCATGGGTTGATAGGGAAATATTTCGTGATAGAACATAGTGGCGTAGCTGCATAGTGCAACGTGTCACTATCACTCGCACCCTCGCACCGCGCCCTACTTTCCTCCAGCAAGCCCTTGCGGTTTTTTTTGTTAAAATGTCGTTAATACTACTTGCAAAAAAATAGTCTTGTTAAAAAACAGAATCGCCAGCAATGTAATATGTGTACTGTACTTTCAAAGTTGTCAGACCGTCGCCTAAAACTGCAGAACACATGTCATCAGCTCTCAAATCTTTTGGTCGCTTCTTACGACACCCACGAGAAAGATGGGGTGATGCTATTCTAAGCCAGCACGACACGGCAAGTAGAGAGAACATCGCTATCTCTCTCTCTCTCTCTCTCTCTCTCTCTCTCTCTCTCTCTCTCTCTCTCTCTCTCACACCCTTCGTGTGGGACACCGAGTCGTTCAACGACCCGATGAAACCTGGTGTCAGAGTTTTCAACCGCCTACTGCAAGTAGCAGGCCTCTGACGAGGTTGTGTAACGACTGCCACCATAGACAGCAACCGAAACTGACGGCTTAACGTGCCCATTCGAATCACGGAACCATCTTGCTTTTCGGACAATCAGGTGGTTCAGCCTGGAATGTCCTAACCAGACTGGGAACAAATTCACAAAGTGATAAATATCAACTTTGTGAGTGGCCCCACCGGGAATTCTGCCGCGTTACGCGGAACTCGTGTAACTCTAATTACACGAATTACGCTTAATATGTCTTAAACGTTTTTTCGGTGTCTATTTTATAATAAAAAAATATTTTGTATGAAATTTTTTACAACAAAATCAGAGTTACACGAATTTGGCAAAACATAACTTTGCCGGTTACTATTACGCGCTGCGCGTGTCCTTTGTTCCCACCTGTCCTACTGAGTAGTTCTACGGTAGAACAGGTGGGAACTTTTTTTCCCACTAGTTCTACGGTGGAACAAGTGAGAACATTTTAAGTCCCACTTGTTCTACGTTTTAGAAATATTATTTTTCATGGAAAATTTGCTTTTTGTCGCAGAGTATTTTGTCAAAATATTCTAAACACAGTCACATTTGAAAGCACATTTTTATTGCAAATAATCAAAATATAATGATAATAGCTTTTTGCCCGCGGTTTCACTCGCGGTGTTTTAGCTGTTTGGTCTGATAAAAAAGTTTGAAATACATCGCATTTAAAATCCACGATTTTCATACAAACTTCTTACCCGTTTAGGGATCAAAATGTTGAAAATGCTGAGGAGACATGTGATTCTAGCTACTTAAGGGAATTTTAATAGGTAACTTAGTCGCTTTTTACGACACCTACGGGTAGAATTGGGTTACTGCTATTCTAAGACGGCAGCACACGAACTTTCATACAAACGTAAAGGGTTAAAAATCAAAACACCCTTCACACGTATTTAATGATTTTAGCTTTATGGTCTAAAATCACAAAACTTGAAACAGATTATATCACGAACACGAAATTTCATTTCATAAGAAATCTTTCAGTTTTATTGGTTGTTTTGTAACACCCAGTTTATACCAACTTTAAATCCTCTTTTTACCCCTCTAGGGGCTAAATTTATAAAATGCTCAAACACTTATCCAATAATTTTAACTTTATTTTATCACAAATTTTAAAACAAATCACTTTATAGACAACGATTTTTCATACAAACGTTTCACCCTCTCTCTGCTCGATGCCTACAACCTTTTTAAGAAACTGCAAGCCGAGATCCATCCTTTAAGCATTTCGTTTGTTATTTTTGTTGCATGTTGTTGTTATACCACTAAATTAAGAATTTCAACATTTTGAGATTCAACATTATCAGAATTCAACATTATGTTCTGGAACACTGACTTTTTGCAATAAAAATGTGCTTTCAAATGTGAATAGTATTTTTGACAAAAACTCCACGACACTAAGCAAATTTTCCATGAAAAATAATATTTCTAAAACGTAGAACAAGTGGGACTTAAAATGTGCTCACTTGTTCCACCGTAGAACTAGTGGGAAAAAAAAATCCCACCTGTTCTACCGTAGAAATACTCAGTAGGACAGGTGGGAACAAAGGGCGCGTGTAACTCACTTACACGATTTAACTACAGTAAATGCTACTAGGCGCGGCGCGCCGCGAAATAAACGTTGAACATAACCTATCTTGCGAAAAGCGTGTAATTCGGAGATACACGGCCTCGCGTAACACGATTTGTATGAGATTTTCACTGCTCCAAATTTCAAATGGCTATAACTTATTCTGCATCAAATATTATGAAAAAATATTTTTATGTCCTTCAAAGAAATAAGAATAATAAAAGATTTGTTAAAAAAATTATGATTTTAATGTGCGCATAGCATTTAGAAAGGAAAATACAGATTTTAGATTCATATGCGTTTTTCTCAAGTCGAGCAGTTTTAAGATACACGAGTTCCGCGTCACACGGCAGAATTGAACCCAGAACCTTCTGCGTGGCAGGCAGTCAAACTAACCACTGCGCCACATCGGCTGTCATTGATGATGCTGATAAAACTGAAAGATAATCGCTATAACTCGCACCACACCCAGCATTCCTCAAGCCCGCCCTCGCGGTTTTCTCCGTTGAAAGATCGTTGTTATTTATTTTGCCAAAAACAATTGTCTTCGGAGCGTTTTCCAATACATCCTCTGAAGTTTATTAGTGGTCGGTTAACATGAATGATTGTTGTGATGGAGTGGTTTCTGACGTGCCTTTGAGTACGCAGTTTATCGTCGTTTATTAGGTATTTCACGTCTACTCGAAGAAGAAGTAGAACAATACTATGTTATTATGATAAATGAAAATAAGTAAATTGAAAAAATTTCATGCATCGACCGGGGCTCGAACCCGGGCGCGAGAATACAAATCCTGATGCAGCACAGACAACTTATCAATATGTAAGTCACAAAATGTCCGAAGTCGCAAAATGTCCACAGCCGCAAAATGACCAAAGTCGCAAAATGTCCAAAGTCGCAAAATGACAGAAGTCGCAAAATGTCCTAAGTCGCAAAATGTCCAAAGTCGCACCTCACCTTACATTATTATATATTTATTTAAGGTTATATATATTAAGTTTTATACTCGTTCTGCAGAGTAACAGTGGAATGATATTCGGGTTCAAAGAGCACTAATAAATTTTATTTTCGATTTAGATAATTTTACAATGTTTACACCTAGACACTTTCAATGACAGTATTTTTTCACATCACTGTGACACGACAACACTTGACACAGTCAAAGTCATACACAGATGAGCTCTATGCACAGGCCAGTATTTTGTCCAAAAAGGTCTGCGCCTAACACTTTCCCTTGCACTTTAGGTATTTCTGCTGCAAACACCTAATAGGGCACACATTCCGGCTTGCTTCTCCTTCGGAACTGCCTTGGTTAAGAAGTTAGCCAGTCGCTCATCTGAGCTCACTTTCTTCATCACCAAACCGCCTTCTTCTACATGTAGTATTGGCACTTCTCCAGCGTCAATAAAGCATTTAAGTAACGCGCTCTTCTGGTGAGCCTTGTACTTCACTCCATCGGAGCAGGTGCCCTTGATATAGCGCATGATACGCTTTACTAAAAGCCAGTCTTCTTTAGTTCGAGACTCTAGCTTACAAGATGCAACTCCAACGGCATAAGCGATATCTAGGCGCGTTCCGCCATCAGGTAATCAATTGACTCAACGGCTCCACGGTAGGGAAGTGTGCTTCTTTGCATCCACTTTCCTGATTGAGTGCTCTCAAATTATAGCGAGGTTCCGCTATCTCTAGCTCTTCCTCATTTGATTCTATGATCACATCATTTGAAGCTTCTGGATCTTCAATGCTGTGTTCGTCTTCATGAACTTGATCTAATACTCTATCTCCTCTAGAGCTAGTTCATGGTCTTCAGTTTTCACGTTAGGCTCTGTTTCGGAGATGTTTCAATCTCCGCTCTCAGCTCCCTCTGATTGTAGGGGCATACCTACTAGTGGAGATTTTGAACACTTCGTAGCCTATGAGCATGCCCTTGAGGCTTTCTTGCTCATCTTCTTACGTTTCTTTTAGGTACGTTAACCTCTATGGTTCGCTTGACTGACGTGACTGTCTTCATTTCTAGCTCATACAGTCCACCAAACGCCGATCTTTTGCCGACAATTCTTGTCGTGCCTTCTACGTCAAACTTGCACTCTCTAATCTTTGACGTAAATTCACTATTCTGCATTCTGTCATGTGCAGCGAGCGGCGAGAAAAGGTTCTTCGTCAAGTTTGGTACTAGCCACACATCTCGGAGCATTATGTTCTCCCTCCTGCCATCGACCTTCGCTTCGACCTCTACAGAGCCTTTTCCTACGGCAGGAATTATGGTTCCGTCAGCTGTTGTAACAGTGTGGTCTTTGTCGAATTCATGGAACTCTTTGAAGAAGTCTCTCCTTACAGCTATGTGTGTAGTTGCTCCGTTGTCGACAAACCAATTGTCTCTATTTTGAGTTTGTCCTTTCGCACTGGAGCAAGCGTTCACCATCAGTGAGATCTGTTGCACTTGCTTGGATTCTGAGCTTTTGCCTGACGTGCCTTGTACTGGTTTGGGTGGCCTCCCATCTCCAATCCACTTCTTACACTTGCGAACTCTATGTCCTTTTGCATGACAATAGTTGCAAATCAGGTGCTCGTCCTTGCATTTGCGATATCCACTCGGTGCAGTTACTAGGGCTTCCATTCTAGTGGTCTCTTGACTGCCTAAGTCTCTTTCAAAGGTGCAGAGGTGACTCGTCAGACTGTCAATTGTCTTTTCAGACTGCTTTAGCATGAGCCAGCTTGATTTAAAATTGACGAACCGGTCATCTAGAGTATCAAGAACCTTGCATATTAGGAACATCTCAGGTAATTTAGCAGTTGCGTCTGTTTTGGATACTTCAGCTTTCAAATCGTTCCACAGATTTTTCAGCTTTGACATATGTGTCGCGATGTCATCTGCCTTGTCATGTTTTGTGCCGAAGAATTCCATGCACAGCGTGTATGCCCTGTCACCCGTGTTCCCGTCAAATAATCTGTGCAGCTCCTGCCATACCTCTGATGCCTTCCTGTACCTCATTACTTTGGTTAAGGTGTCTTCTGACATATTTGTTGTCAGCATTAGAAGAGCGCCAGTTTCAGTTTTCTTAAATTTGGCCAAAGCCGCATTATAAGCTGTTACGGCGGCGTCACCTTCTGGGCCTTCTACAGGAGTTGGTGGAGTCAATTTGCCCTCGACGGCTGCCATTGCATTCTCCGTCCCTTCCAGCATTATTGACATTTTGTATTTCCACGTCGTCCAGTTTGATTTACCGGCCAGCTTCCCAATATCAATTTTCGTCGTAAAATCCATCTTCGAAAAAATTATTCGCGACTCTTCGCCCAAATATTAGCGGGTCCGTGACCTATTAATAAAATATAACTATAATATCAAAAGAGCGCTGGCGAATTTTATTTTCTCGAGTTTATTTACAACAATGTGTTTTCACCTAGAGACTTTTGTTGACAGTATTTTTTCACATCACTGTGACACGACAACACTTGACACAGTCAAAGTCATACACAGATGAGCTCTATGCACAGGCCAGTATTTTGTCCAAAAAGGTCTGCGCCTAACAATATATGTCGCAGGAATGTAGCGAAATCCGGTTATTCGCGAAATACCTAGGCCCTTCGCGAAGAGCCGGATAACTGCGAAATGCATCGATTTATTCGCACATTTCCCGGAAAACTGCGAATTCGTTATTTGCATGGACATAAATCCAGGAAAACTGCCTATAAGGCGACACACGGCTACGAAGCCGCCTACGCACCTGCTACGACTTTTACCACTACTCTACGCCGCTGTAGCTCGCGCACAGGAGCACTCGCGACGCTTCGTAAGCTCTCGTTCGTCGCAGTAGTGGAAGGTTCCGCGGTTTCGCCGCAGTCGAGCCCCTCTCTAGTCTCCAGCAAAGGTTCCATATGCTGATCAGGTGGTTCAGCCTGCAATTGCCTACTCATTCACGTCAGCGGCCCACAGAACGCCCAGTGTCGTAAGGGTTCTTCCATGACCACGACCGCGACCGCGACCGCGACCTGGACCTGGGCCAGGGCCTGGGCCTGGCCCTGGACCTGGACCTGGACCTGGACCTGGACCTGGACCTGGACCTGGACCTGGACCTGGACCTGGACCTGGACCTGGACCTGGACCTGGACCTGACCTGACCTGACCTGGACCTGACCTGGACCTGACCTGGACCTGACCTGGACCTGGACCTGACCTGACCTGACCTGACCTGACCTGACCTGACCTGACCTGACCTGGACCTGACCTGACCTGGACCTGACCTGACCTGACCTGACCTGACCTGACCTGACCTGACCTGACCTGACCTGGACCTGACCTGACCTGACCTGACCTGACCTGACCTGACCTGGACCTGACCTGACCTGACCTGACCTGGACCTGACCTGACCTGGACCTGGACCTGGACCTGGACCTGTACCTGTACCTGTACCTGCACCTGCACCTTGACCTTGACCTGGACCTGGACCTGGACCTGGACCTGGACCAGGACCTGGACCTGGACCAGGACCTGGACCTGGACCTGGACCTGGACCTGGACCAGGACCTGACCTGACCTGACCTGACCTGACCTGAACTGAACTGACCTGACCTGGACCTGGACCTGACCTGACCTGACCTGACCTGGACCTGGCCTGGACAGGGACCTGGACCTGACCTGTACCAGCACCTGACCTGGACCTGACCTGACCTGGACCTGACCTGACCTGACCTGGACCTGACCTGACCTGACCTGACCTGACCTGACCTGACCTGAACCTGGACCTGACCTGACCTGACCTGACCTGACCTGGACCTGACCTGACCTGACCTGACCTGACCTGACCTGACCTGACCTGGACCTGACCTGACCTGACCTAGACCTGACCTGACCTGACCTGAACCTGGACATGGACCTGACATGGACCTGACCTGGACCTGGACCTGAACTGGGCCTGACCTGACCTGACCTGACCTGACCTGACCTGACCTGGACCTGACCTGACCTGACCTGACCTGGACCTGGACCTGGACCTGGACCTGGACCTGGACCTGGACCTGGACCTGGACCTGGACCTGGACCTGGACCTGGACCTGGACTTTGACTTTGACTTTGACCAACACTTACGACCCGAAGAACCCTTACGACACTGGGCGTTCCGTGGGCCGCTGACATGAATGAGTAGGCAATTGCAGGCTAAACCACCTGATCAGCATATAGAACCTTGCGGCGGAACCTTCCACTACTGCGACGAATGAGAGCTTACGAAGCGTCGCGAGTGCTCCTGTGCGCTAGCTACATACAGCGGCGTAGAGTAGAGGTAAAAGTCGTAGCAGGTGCGTAGGCGGCTTCGTAGCCGCGTGTCGCCTTAAACGCAGTTTTCCTGGATTTATGTCCATGCAAATAACGAATTCGCAGATTTCCGGGAAATGTGCGAATAAATCGATACATTTCGCAGTTATCCGGCTCTTCGCGAAGGGCCTAGGGATTTCGCGAATAACCGGATTTCGCTACATTCCTGCGACATATATTTTGCCAAAAACAATTTGTCTTCGGAGCGTTTTCCAATACATCCACTGAAGTTTATTAGTGGTCGGTTAACATGACTGATTGTGAGTGTGATGGAGCGGTTTCTGACGTGCCTTTGGGATCGCAGTTTATCGTCATTTATTAGGTATTTCACGTCTACTCGAAGAAGAAGTAGAAGAAGTATATTAGGATTTTAATGTACTCACAGTACTATCACAAAATAGACTCGGCCCTATTCTGGAATTTCGCGCTTGGCACTTTGCTTTTGTCATAAATCTCAAAGTTCAAAAATATCAAAACAACAAAATCTGACAAAGACCGTCATGATTCCGAGCAAATTGAATCCATGAAATATGACGATCGTGTCAACCACCTTCTTAGTTACCTTGACTTCCCCTGAGATTCCGGTCGTCGCTAGTACTGAGTGAGCCATCTGTATAGGCGCTCCGCGCGCCGTTTCCCGAATTTGTGGCACTATGTTATAATGATAAATGAAAATAAGAAATTGAAAAAATGTTATGCATCGACCGGGGCTTGAACCGCTCTGCCACTGAGCTATCGATGCACCGATAGATGCTTGCCAAACAATCGCTTGATGCTCGTCTCCAAGCGACATCTGTAGAAAGTGTTTACAATTTATTACGTAGAAATTCAAACCGTATCATGAAGTTATTGCTTCTTCTTACCTACGATACTCACGGGTACAAAATAGGATGAGGAATCAACCGCAGTTTACCTTAACAGCCACAACAGTCCACTGCTGGACATGAACCTCCCCCTATCGGGGGTATTGCCATACTCACCACGCTTGGCAGGCGGATTGGCGAGCGCAGTGCAAGATGTTAGATAAATTACGCTGCTGCCTATTAACTGGAAAATTATCCCTTAGTCGCTTCTTACGACAACCTCGAGTAGAATTGGGGTGATGCTATTCTATGCCGGCATCACACGGCAACCGCAGTTTACAAAGGATAAAATCTAATTAGGACTCTGAAACAGCCTTAATGGCCAATAAAATTGAACTTGAGACCTAGTTCATGTGACCTTAATAAGAAAATCGATGAAAGGTTTGAATTTTGAAGGTTTCTCTTCATGAAACAAGAATTCTGAATTGTTGAAAAGTCTTATTAATACTTAAGGAAGATTAAGTAATTCCAAAACAAACTATTAGAACTAGAAAATTGATGAATTTCGTATGAACCCTACTTCGTAATTAATATTACCTAATTAGTAACAATGTTTTGTGTAGTCTGGAGAAAATATACTAGGAGAGTCAATCTAATACAAAAAAAACGTAATTCAAACATTTCTGATAAAAAAGGTTTCCACTTTTTATTAACAGCGCTACCTGGATTGTATCAGAAATGTATGAATTACGTTTTTAATTCAAGATTAACTCTCTTCTATACTATATTTCTTCCATGGTGTAGTACAATTACCTCCATTTCTATGCTCCAGGAATGGGGATCAGGGACTTCCAAGTCCTGAGATTTCAGACTGCTAGGCCTCAGCTTCATTACGTGAGACATGAGGAGATCTAAGACATGAGACTTGCGACATCGCATCGTTTGAAAAGTTTTCCATATAAAACGTATGAAAGAAACGGCTGATGATCACTTGTCTGAGAGATGTCATGTTGCGCGTCGCGTCGCGCGTCTATACTGTGGAGATTGCCTCTTAGCAATGCACATTATAAAGCATATAAAGGTCCTGACACAAATTAGGGAAACGGCGCGCGGGGTGCCTATACAGATGTCTCAGGGGAAGTCAAGGTAACTAAGAAGTTGGTTGCCACGAACGTCATATTTCTTGTATAAATATTTGCTCAGAATCATATGACGTTTTTGTATCAGATTTTACTGTTTTAATATTCTTAAACTTTGAGATTGTTGACAGTAGCAACCTTGCAAATGACGATCGCAAAAATCCTTCTATAAACTCTCTATTTTGTGGTCCTGATGAGAACTCTAACATGACACTAAATAAAGGTGACAATTCATGTTGTCATATTCTATCTTCAACACACATTATTGACATTTTATTGATTCTGCCCCAATTCTGCCCCGTTTCCCCGAAGTAGGGTAACCATGGTTTCATGTCTGTGTAATGATATGTCTTTAATTTTAGTGACAAGGCATTTTTCCTGGAACAGCCTTCGGATCCTCTGTCTTCGGGTTATTGATTTGACATGAAACGTCTTGTTTTAAAAATAAATAGACAATTTTAGAGTTGAATAACTTTCAATCCATCATTTTCTAGTACAATTACAGATTTAGCTCATTTTAACAGCATAAAATTAGATTTCTAGATCCTCCACACCTACTTAGTGTTTATGATAATTTGAATACCCAAACAAATTATAACAGGTGGTCAAAAACGCATGCTAAGCGACACCTACATAATTACTTCTGAAGTGTATCTATATGCTAATAAAACCATTCAAATCGAATATTAATAGATCTTTTTGACGAATGGTCGATAATTTTTTATTATAATTATACGGAAATTATTATAATTTGATAGTTAGTATTTAGCAGTGATCGATTTTGTGTGTATCTGTCTGATTTCATCCATAATAACTATAATTTTTGAGCTAAGTGGCTTGTTAAGATGTGAAGTAGATATATGAGTGGATAAGTCTTGCGTTGCGGTAATAAAAATTTATGACTCTGATAAAATCAGTGCCATTATATGCTGCCTTAGAGTAGCATCATCATATTTTTTCTTGTTGGAGGCGACATTTAGGCAAACAAACTGTCAATAAATTGATGTACAGTTCGGATATGGTCTTGTATTTCACGAAGTTTTCCTTTAATGATTATCATCAACAGTATTTAATAACTTGTAATTTTTCACAAAATTGTATAGCAATGTTATCAATTATGAAATTCTCTGAAGTATTTTCACTATAAATTCAATTTACCTATTTGTTCTCTTAACAAAGCGAATGCTGAGAGTCGCTCCAATTATTTAAAGATTTCTCCGACGCCAACTGTAAATTTAATTAATCAAGTAAAAGGATTTTTAAAGCGTAGTAAAACAATTTACCTACATTCTACAGGTTTTCTGGTAAAGGAGCTTATGAGATTTACACCCTAGGTAGGCACTATACATACCTGCTTACAATATCTACGTACATCATACGTATTCATACATTTCATCCACTGAACTTTAACATCAAAGATTTTCCACACAATTTATTGAATATTCAGAAACTATTGCAGAAAATATTGTTCAAAACGCTTCTGTTGTATATTTATAAGTTTAAAATAATATCAAATGAAAACGAATTCGGTTCATCGTTATCATCACATCAGCCTATACAGGGTGTTAGTGACGGTGTACCGAAAACTTTGCAGGCATGTTCAGACCATCAAACTGAACAACTTTTACTATGGAGCCAATGGTGGGAAACGAAAAAAAATTTTCGACCTCCCATACAAAATTCACAATCAGCTGAATGACTTTGTATGGGAGGTCGGAATTTTTTTTTCGTTTCCCACCATTGGCTCCATAGTAAAAGTTGTTCAGTTTCATGGTCTGAGCACGCCTGCAAAGTTTTCGTTACACCGTCCCTAACACCCCGTATAGCAGCCCACTGCTGGACGTCGGACCTGCCTCCCGTACATAATATGACATTTTATTTTGAAAACAGCAAGACTGAATTTATTGGAATTTTTAATGCACTCACAGCGCAATATTATTCTCATAAATTAAAAATGAGAAAATTGAAAAATTTACTAGCGACCGCCGGGACTTGAACTCAGGACTGTGGATTGTCGCTTCAAGACGAGCATCAAGAGGTTGAAAGATTCACCAGGGTCCGCTGGGCGCCCGTAGCTCAGTTGGTTGAGCGGTGGAACGGCAATCCACAGTCCCGGGTTCAAGTCCCGGCGGACGCTAGTGAATTTTCAATTTTCTCATTTTCAATTGACTGAAAGAATTTTTAAACAGGAGACATTTTAGAATCTTTAGTCTAAAACAAAAAGAGGATTTCGTAAACCCTCTACGCCGTAGCAAAAGTCTACAACAGAAACTGTTAATTAATCTTCTTTTAAAGTACACTACGTAGTTCTTTTACTGCTTTAACTCTTTAGCTGCCACGTCTACGGAGGAGGAAAATGTGTTAATTAACTATACAGGGTGTCTGGAATCATGTGCAGGAAGTTTTACAACTTTTTGAAAATAGATAATACACGTACAAATAATTATTATCGCGATATCTCATATTTTTTTTATTAACACGATTCAATTTGTTGTTTTAAGTCGAAGCTTATAGGGTCTCTTATATGCCGTGCTTATGCCGTGTGATGCCGGCCTAGAATAGCATCACCCCAATTCTACCCGTCGGTGTCGTAAAAAGCGACTAAGGGATAATTATCCAGGGAATGGGCAGCAGCGTTCCCTGTGAATTAAACATCTTGCACTGCACTCGCCAATCCGCCTGCCAAGCGTGGTGAGTAGGTATAGCAATATCCCCCAATACAGGGGAGGCCCATGTCGTCCAGCAGTGGACTGTTGTGGCTGTTAAGGTTAAGGTATAGAGTCTCGAGGTTTCGATGCAATAAGTGCACCATCATCAGGAGGCCGACAGGTCGCTCGCGCTCGGTAGTAGCACCCGCCGGGAACTGACGTGTCGGACTCCCGAAGATGATGCACTTATTGCAATAACACAATAAAACAACAAGGTCAGTCGTGTTAATACATAAAATATGAGACTGAACATGTCAACGTGTCTTCTGAAACACGAAAAAACGAATGATCTCATTAACTCCAAGTCCAATCAAGGTAGTGCTTGAAGTAAATTAGTCAATTAGTCGAGTAATAGTCAATTCCCGGAGCAAATACAGAGCCCGACGTTAATTTATCCGGAGTCAACCTGCTGTTAACCAAACAACCAGAGTTGGCAATTATAAAAGAGACACACTGTATCAGAAGATGGCGAGAAAACATCTTGTAAGTCCACTGATGGACGCAGGCCAACTGAGCTACTTCTTGATGCTCATCTCAAAGACGACCATTTCAGCGACCCTGGATAAAACTTTTATGTTATACTGTACTACCAATTGATAATACTTTATGTCTTTATTTGGTAAATACTACCTCTACTTTAGTAGATTGGCACTTTTCCAAAATACCCTGAACTACCTATAGTGTTTTGTACAAAAACAAATGTCAAACAAAGTCAGCAACAAGCAAATACTCCAGTCGCTGTTGTTGAGCTTCCCGCAGACGCAAACTATTAACAAAACACTTTTGGAGTTAGAACATTTTAGAAATTAGGAGGAGACACATTGTCATGAAGGATGGCAAACTTTTATTTAAATCGCCTATTCAAGGCTAATCTAAGTATCTAATTTAATCATTTGTAGTACGTCACATTCGGAATGCCTTATGTATTTTTAAAACGAACTTACGGTACGCTCACTGAAATAGGCTATATTTGACAGGTGACAAAATCATGCTAATGCTAATATAAGGTCTATTTTTCTTTGTTGAGATATCTTCTTGTATGGGCTTGACAGCTGGCAAATACGGCCTATTCCAATGGCCGCATAGTAACGTACAACTGTTTATCACACATGAAGAGTGCATATGCGAAGTGAACAGTATACAACTTTGTCTACTATGTCATTTATTGAAAAAATATACATAAAAGTGAAAAGTTCGTCACGGGTATCACACTAGGGTACAGAAGATCAAAAACACAGGCTTAATAATTTTTTCATCCCCTCTATTCAAAAAACTACGCTTTGGTCGCACATAAGTGGGATTAAAGTAGGTCATTTAATCCCAAGGGATTAAAATTCATTTGAATTTGGAACACAAATATTTGCAGCCAATCAATCGAAAATTTACTCTTGATGGGTATTTTCTCTGCAACACTTCCTGTTATCTGCTATTTTATTGAGTATTTTACACCTAGTATGTAGCTCATAAAAGACCTAATTCCTAGCAAAATTTGAAATTAAAAAGTAATGTGTCAAATTTTAGTTTTCTTTTGGCGCGATAACTGGCCGGCAATGGGCAACAACAATATTCAACCTCACAATTTATATTGCAATAATATGAAATGAAATGAGTGATAATGTTTTTGTAAATATTGGATGTTTATAACGCAATTTATAAGATGTATTGTAAAATAATGGACAATAGCAAGCAATATTTAAAGAACTTCGTAGCTTTATGTAAGTATTTATTGTTTTTCTCATAGAGGGGGATGAAAAGTAGTATGTATCACTCGGGTATAAAGTTATTTATTCTCGGGCGACTTACATTGAATCCCTCGCTTCACTCACGATTCTACTTTAAAATCCCTCGCTACGCTCGGGATTTTACTCTAGAATCCCTCGTTCCGCTCATGATTCAAACTAGCGCCCTCGCCCTAAATATATCACTTTATTCCCTTGTTATAAAAACTACTATATTGGTCTACCTATTGTGTTTCTAGGCGTAAAAGAAAATCACTCAACCTGCTTGGAAAATAAAATAGTACAAATAAACACTGTATGCAAAATAAGAGTTTGTATTGTTAAAATCTTTTTTACTGTGACTTGAAATGAATAAATGAATACGGAATACTGAATACCGAGGCGCCGATATTTATATTAACATAGATTGATAATGATAATTTTGAGATTGATGCTCTTGTCGAAATACCTATCTTGTGTTTTATTAATCATCTTTTATATGGACAACAGGTCTCTGTAGGTCACACTTGCCTTTATAGGCCAATTTATATAACGTTAAGAACTAAGCATCAGCTCACTCATTTCCGGCAGAACCGGCCGGATTTGTGACAACTCTGTACTTACATAAAAACTTTTTGCCAAAAAATATCACCGCCGAAAACTGAAAAGCATAAAATAATAAGTATTGTTAGTATAGGTACCTACCTAAGATATATTTTTGGAAATATTACCTACAATATTGGAATTCAGTAATTCTGAGTCGGCGCCGATAAATACAAATTAATTAACACACTTCATTGGCATGACGCCGACTCAAAATTACTAAGTTCCAATATTGTAGGTAATATTTCCAAAAATATATCTTAGGTAGGTACCTATACTAACAATACTTATTATTTTATGCTTTTCAGTTTTCGGCGGTGATATTTTTTGGCAAAAAGTTTTTATTTTATCATTTTTAGTGGCTACTTTTCAAGTTCAAAAATAGCAAACTGCCCGACGCCCCGACCTACCTTACTGTTTCTAAAGAGTTTCAAGCGCACTAAGAAACTACATGAAATACTTACAGATACCATTACCTATAAAAGTAACCTCCTTTTTGGTGGACATTTTGACAGATGTTTGGCAGAGAGTCAACGAGCAGACCTCAGTCGTGTAGGTAAACACAAGTACATTATGCTTCAAATGTGTCGCACAATATGACGAGTTTATTGAATTCTCATAGATCCTTCTATCAGATCCTGCCCTGACGACTATGGGACCACCTGGACAGTGCACCCTTTCAAACAAAAAAAGATTTTTTCAAATTGGTCCAACCGTCTCTGAGTAATCGGGGAACATACATAAAAAAAAAAAAGTTCGGGATGAATTGAGAACCTCCTCCGTTTTATTTTCGTCGGTTAAAAATTATGTTTGCCGAACTCAATGTCTGTGTGTCTCAAATACAACCGCTACTGCCGAACTTTTTCATCTCGATAACTGGTGTTTATAACTCGGGTTTAGTGTCAAACACCACAGTCAACTGTTGGCCAACTTTAGCCAACTGTAGGCAACTTTTAGCCAAATGTAGGCAACTTTATAGTCCGAGAGAAATACACTTTTTATTTTATAACTTGCGATGTTTATTAAGAGCAGTTTACATTAGAAACTTTGGACATTTCTGCAAAAAGACGATTTAGTGCTGTAGAGTGAAAAGAAGAAAGTTTTGGGTGTATGTTGAGGCGTTTCCTAAAGTTATAATATCATTGAAAAAATTTACTGTAATACTAATTAATTATCAGTAAATTCCATTAGTAAATTAGGGTTATTTTCCATGGAAGCGTTTCCTGTGAATGAATATCACCAATCCGCCTGCCAAGCTTAGTGATTATGGAAAACCATAGACTTATACAGGGAGTAACAGAAAGGGTATAACAAGCCGAAAGGAGGTCAAGATACTCATGAAACTGAACAACTTTCCACACGGAACATGGGTCGAAATATGAAAAAAGAAATTTGGACCTCCCCATACAAAATCGCCGATCAGCTTGTTGATTTACTACGGGAGGAACAAATTTCTTTTCATATTTCGACCCATGTTTCATGGGGAAAGTTGTTCAGTTTCATGAGTACCTTGACCTCCTTTCGGCTTGTTATACTCTTTCCGTCACTCCCGCTATATATAAACTACTACCCGAGAAGCGATGTCCCATGTCCAGCAGTGGGCTGTTGTGGCTGTTAAGGCAAAGGTAAAACTTGTGAGTTCTAACCTCTGCCAATGCATTACATAATCAGGCCCATATCCCTTGCGGGGTCGGCAGAGCGTAAACGACTGTAAAAACAGCCATTTACACCACGTCTGACAAAAGTTTGACAGTCATTCAGAAGACTGTGTATCACCATGGTGACAGATTGTCAGCCTTCTGCCTAAAATTGCAATACATACCAACTCACCCACGGGAAAGATATGGGGTAATGCTATTCAAGTCGGTCGAATTTACTGAAAAGTGCACTTTGTAATAAACTTTTTCCCATAAATAAACGTCAAATCAAAACCATCAGCATTAAACACTATTACTAGTAAAAACCCTTTTATTAAAATAGTCAATTACCCTCATGCAGCCTAAAATAACAATATAATTATTATACATAGTTTAAAAATAGAGCTAGGGTTGCCAGCTCTCCGATTACACGGGGTATAAGGGCTTGAAGCTTGAAGGCAAATGCTCAGACCATGAAACTGAACAACTTTCCTCATTGATGGAACATAATTTATGTCGGTAAACTAAAGTTTTTTTTGTTTTACTATACAAAGTCAGTCAGCTGATCGTGAATTTTGTATAGGAAGTCAGTTTTTTTTCTTGTTTCCCACCATTGGCTCCATAGTAAAAGATTTTCAGTTTCATGGTCTGATCATGCCTGCAAAGTTTACGGTACACCGTCCCTTGCATCCGGAGAAATATTTTTGTGTCCGGCAGGCGGTTGTTCGGCTTTTGTTTGAAATTTTGGTTAGATTAGAACATACACAAACGATCGCAAAGTAGGTCGATAAACTATACGTAACATTTACAACACTAATTTAATTAATAATGAATGGTACTTTTTATAGGCATGCGAGTAATTGTTTAAAAATTCAATCAAAATCAACAAAATTTTCAATTGTTACATAGACAACCCTAATAAACGTACATACCTACTAAGGAAAAATTTATGGAACAGCCGAGTTCTTATCTTATCTTAATTAGCCCGTATCGTCCCACTGTTGGGCAAAGGCCTCCCTCTTCTCTTTCCACCCTGTTTTGTTTTGGGCCTCCAATTGCCAATCTTTGCTAAAGGCGTCTAGCTCGTCGCGCCACCTGCGACGGGGTCTTCCACGGCGTCTTCTCGATATGGGTGGTTGCCACAGAGTTATTGTTTTTGCCCACAGTTCTTCTGGCATACGGCAAACGTGACCAGCCCAATCGAATTTTAGCTTGGCTGCAGTACGGGCAGCGTAAGTAATTTTTGTCCTGGAACGCAGCGTAGTATTCCTGACCCGATCGGCCAGCTTCAGGCCTAACATACTGCGCTCCATGGCACGCTGACAAATCTTGAGGCTGGACCTTTGAGCTTCCGTCAGAGACCAAGTCTGAGCACCGTAGGTGAGGAACAGCCGAGTTAATTATTGTTATCATTTCAGATGCCCACATACACATAGCAAAAAATATTCATAACGTAGGTAGATGTCCGGAATTGCCAGTTTGAAACAATTGTATATTGATTTCCCTTATCATAAATAACATTAATTGTTCGACTTTTTGTTAAAAATGTGCAGTTTTATACAGGTTTGTGTCTGGCCTGTTTTACTGGAAACCTGACGGTTGGCAACCCTAAGTACAACAGTTATTCTAGGTGGCAGTTAAGTTGGCGTGCGCTAACTTTTATAATTAGCACAAGTGGTGTTAAAGCTGAACTAATTCTATGCTTTACTGTGTTGTTTAATGGCTCTGTAGTCTAGTGGTGTGAGCGTAGGGCTCTCATTGCAGAGGTATTGGGTTCCATTCCTGTCAGAGGTACCAAATCTTTAGAAAACATGCAAATATTTGTACCGTAGATCTGATTTGAACCTGCGACTTACAAATGAAACAAACGCTAAACAAATGCGTAATTCAGTCACATAGCTTCGAACTCTATTAAATATGACATCAAAGATGTTTCAGTCATCATCATACGAGTATTTCATACACATTGAGAATAGTATCAGGCGTTACTTTGCAGAAATCTTTACTGATGAAAAATAATATTAAGAAGCTAGACATATTTTTGAGAAGACCAAATCAAATCAACCCGTAGCAGTCTACGCTCTGCCTACCCCGCAAGGGATATAGGCGTGAAATATAAGTGTGTGAGTTTCCACCCCAGGTATTACAACTTGAGACGCAAAAGGCAACTCTCAAGTGACAACTTTAAGCTCACACAAACTTGGCACGTTCTATGCAAGCTTACCGAACGAGATGCATTTGCTTCGTCTTGTGCATAAAACTTGTCGTTCTATAAAGAATATTGCTTTTGTGCTACCGTAGTTTCTCACGTAAGATGTTTTGTGCATAAAAGAAATATTGAAAACTAGTTAAGGTTCAGTTTGCCGTGTGGTGCCTGCTTAGAATAGCATCACCCCATATCTTTCCCGTTATTGTAAGAAGCGACTAAGCGATTTGAGGGTTCATGTGTATTGCAATCTTAACGACAGGCTGATAGACCGTCACTATAGTAGAGATACAGTCTTCTGAATGACTTTTGTCAGACGTGGTGTAAATGGCCGTTTTTTACAGACGTTTACGCTCTGCCTACCTCACAAGAGATATTTGCATGACTTATATGCATATGTATGAAATATAAGTATGTGAGTTTCGCTCCTAGGTATTACAACTTGAGACGCAAAAGGCAACTCTAAAGTGACAATTTAAGCTCACACAAACTTGACACGTTCTATGCAAGCTTACCGAGCAAGATGCATTTGCTTCGTCTTGTGCATAAAACTTGGTGTTCTATAAAGAATATTGCTTTTGTGATACCGCTTCTCACGTAAGATGTTTTGTACATAAAGAAGTACAAGAAATATTAAAAACAAGTTGAGATCTAGAATGTGTTATATTACCTATTCATCTGCGCACAGGTCAGTCGCAATCATCATCACCCTCCTGCCCATATCCCAATTACTTGGGGTCGGCGCAACACGTTTCATTGAACACAAAATCGTGTTGCAAAAGGATTTGGCAGAATTTTACAACCGGCCACCTACCAGTCGCAATGTTTTAGTTAAATAGCCATATGACGGGAAGAAACAAAGAGAAGGCATTTGAGACTTAAGGCTGTATTTGAACCTTAAATATTTAAAGCATATTTTTACCATTAAAACCTTCTATTTACTAGAAGCAACCCAATCTAACAATGTTTTCATAATATTGAAATGAATCAGCTGGTCTTTTTTGTGGTATGATAAATTGATAAATATACCAACATACCTACTTACATGTTGGGCGATACTAATATGTATTTGCCACCTATACTCTACTTTGTATGAGGGCCTTATATATACCTATTTTTCAAAGGGCTTGTAAGACGAATGTAGAAGATTTGCGCTGCGAAAGGCGGTCTAAAATAAATAAACTCTTCAACTTACATCATTTCGAGCAAGACAAACTATGGTTCTTGTGAGTTTCTTCGCCAAGGATTTACACAGAAGATAAAGGATGCAGTATGACGCCTGTATACCTTCAAGCGTTCTTGGGCTCCAGTTATCAACCTTTTCTTCTTATTAGAGTCTACTAAGTTCAATTTACATCATTCCGAGCAAGACAAACTATGGTTCTAAAGTTGGGGCACGACTAGAGAGTAAAGGTGTATAAAGTTGAGGCACGACTAGAGTCTAACTTGTAGCGCGTGAAATATAAAAAAGTTAGATATATGGAGTATTCGCTATTTAAAAGGTGTTTTAGTAATGTGTTAGTTTAATACGTACTGTTTTGTATTGTTCTAAAAATTATCTACAATTGTGAACTGTCACGTATCGCTGTAATTGCCGGAAATAACAGGGCTTTCAAGGATATTACTGATACATTCTACTGCTTATTTTATTTACTGTGTCTCTGTTCTACCATGCTTCTACTACTCCTATTAGTTGCTTCACATTGGGTGATGCTATTTTAAGCCAGCATCCCTACTGCTTATTTTTTACTGTGTCTCTATCTTGCTATGCTTCCACCACTCCTAGTAATTGGCCTACACAATACGCAGGGCGCACAAAAGGCTTAAAGTGGTACCGTCGGCAAATAAATCCCACTTATATTTTGTAGATGGAGTAAATAAACTATCTTTTGTTGTGATTTTAGAAAAATTTTGGTGAATATTACGTCAATGTTTTTACGATTTTAGTGAATTGAAATGAAAAGATGCTGTGTGGTGCCGGAGAAGAATAGCATAACCCCATATATTTACCGTGGGTATTTTAAGAAACGACTAAGGGATCTGAGAATTGATGTATAGGTATTGCAATTTTAGGCGACAGGCTGACAACCTGTTACACAGTTTTCTGAATGACTCTGATACTTTGGTCTCATTTGGTACGCTCTGCCTACCCCTAAATACCTATTTACATTCAGTTAACACTAATGAAAAGCTGGTTTATCTCCACTGCAAATTTTATTTACAGCGCAATTTTCATGAAAAGTTCTGAGTTATGTTTTTAGTTCTAAATTGACTGTCCTTTCGTATATTTCCTCCATAGTTAGGTCTATCATTTTCCCTATCTGATAGACGCACACCTTTACCTAAAGTCTTTCCATTAAGTCTCACCACCTCCAATTGTGTTTTCAAGTTTTAAACCGACTTCACAAAAGAGGTTCCGTTTTCAATTAAGATTGCAGCTCCTGTCTATGTTAATTAACTAGCCTTTTGTTGGTTAAACAATCGCCACTCTTATCTGTTCTGCCCCAGCGGTTTTACTTTACGTGAATTCAATAAGGTGGTTTTACCTACCCCGTTTTATTTTTAGCAGACTTAGAACATATTTTTTTTAAATTTTGATAAAATATGGCCATACTTAATCGAAAATGACAGCTGATGTGGCCCAGTGTATGACTGCCTGCGACGCAGAAGGTTCTGGGTTCGATTCTCGGTGGGATCACTCACAAACTTGATATATCACTTTGTGAATTTGTTTCCCGCCTGGCCAGGACATTGCAGGTTGAACCACTTGATTGTCCGAAAAACAGAATGGTTCCGTGCTTCGGAGGGCACGCCAAGCCGTCGGTCCCGGTTGCTGTCTACGATCACTTTGACGGCGGTCGTAACGCAACCATGACAGAGGCCTGCTACTTGCAGTAGGTGGTTGAAAAACTCTGTCACCAAGGCTCAACGGGTCGTTGGACGACTTGGTGTCCCACCGGAAGAAGAATCGAAAATATAACCTTAATTTTTATTATTTTCAGCGCATCCATGTCCTTGGGTAAATGTTGTTCAGTTTCTGATTGAACTGATTATACCTAATTAGATTATGATTATATTTGGAAATAATTATACCAGCAATGTCAAGGAAAAGAACATCATTCATCCTTTTTACTCACTTGTTTTGCTAGCGTTACCCCGAAGACCTCTTCCATCAATTTGCTCTCCAGTAATACAGGTTCTTCACAATTCTTGCTCATTCTTATAATAACAATCGTTGGATTTCAATAGATTGGCAACTTCAGTTTAATGAGCTTCGTTTTGTACGGGGTGGAGTAAAGTGCGAACTATGATAAGAGAAAGTCAGTGTAATTTTTTTTATTGAGATTCTAATGCACTCACATTGTACCTATCATTCTCATAAATGAAAATAAGAAATTGAAAAAATTGTCAACCGGCTTTGATGTATGATTTTTTTAAATTTCCTTTTTCATATATGAGTTATTTGTTTTTATGGCCGTGTGGTGTCTTAGAATAGCATCGTCTCCCATATCTATACCATGTGTGTCGTGAGAAGCGACTAAGATATTTAAGAGTTGATGTGTATTGCAATTTTCGGCGACAGGCTAAAAACTTGTCGTTATGGTGATACACTGTCTTCTGAATGATCTCAAACTTTTGTCAGACGTGATGGATATGGCGTTTTTTACAACCTTTTACACTCTGCCTACCCCGCAAAAAATATAGGCGTGATATATGTATGTATTTATTGACTTTACGTGACATATTCACCACGCAAGCAGGATGGTGAGCGCAGTGTAAGATGTTGCAACATTAACAGAAAACCAATTCGTAAACTCAAAAGAAGAAATGGGGTAGGCTAATTTTAATCTAGTCCACACGAAAAACTTACCAGGGTTAATGCTACCTGATCTGATACAAGACTTAATCATACCAATTTTGCCAAATTGATGTTGATATAAAGTCATCTCACATAAAGCTCAAAGGACTACCGACACATTACCAAAATCTATAAAACAAAACATAAAAAATTACCTCTACTTCTGAACAGGCAGTTAACAAATCTCGGTTTATTAGCATTTTTTATTTAGCAACGAAAATTTGGGAAAACAAATATTTTACATAGTCAACACAGAATATAAATGCCATAACCAACTTAACAAGAGCTCCCATTTTGTAAAAAGCTTCTGACATAATACGGAGAGGCATCAAATCACGACTTTGTCCCCTGCAAGTCAGGCAGAGTAGAGCGTCAAAGGCAGTAAAAAATACGTGACGACTGAAAGTTACCGAAAACAGGAACTGAGATCAACGGTTCAACATGCCTTCAGAAGTACGGAACCAAAATTTGTGATTATCTATT
The DNA here is from genome assembly GCA_024500475.1 of Phthorimaea operculella. Classification (NCBI taxonomy): domain Eukaryota; kingdom Metazoa; phylum Arthropoda; class Insecta; order Lepidoptera; family Gelechiidae; genus Phthorimaea; species Phthorimaea operculella. The sequence goes on along the minus strand of JANFCV010000403.1, from coordinate 80,865 downwards.
AAATTTTATGTTTTTGAGAGGAAATTGTACCTATTGATATTATTATCCATTTCATACCAAATTTCATATTACTTATTAGTCCTAGAGAGTAACCTCATTTATTTTATTCAATAACTTTATTTGGGGAGCTTACAGAAAATTTTACAACGTTATGATAAGTGTATAGGTAGATACTTAAAAGCCAATGACTAAAGCTACCACATACGATTAGATTGGATTTAGTTCAAAACATAACAATCTACCAATTACTTTTATAAGACGAACCCTTTTCCATACAGATTTTTCCAGAGGTCAAGCTACATTGGCCCTATTAAACCATATGTGACCAAAACGACCATTTAAACGTGAGCAGCAAATGAATTCAGTGTAGAAAGTTATGGCAATATTAATTGGTATAAGGCCAGAGGTTAAGACATGGTCGAAACTTTAAACTACACAGTTTTATAGGCAAAGAATTTTTCTAATTATTTTTTGTATATTTTTATTAGTGCCACCTGTTCGACTAATGTAAATAAGTAGTCGATTTTGGAAGTTATAAAGTTGATTTTCGAAATTTTAGTGCCTGGCCACGGCCACACATTTGTAATTTTCGTCATAGCACGTTCGCTTTGTAAAACTATCTTATGACTATAATTTAGGCGAACTACAGGTCTGCAACTGACTGTGTTTTGTTTCGAGTAAAACATTTTTTCGTGTACAAACACAGTCAGTAGCTATAGCCTCCAACAAATAAAACAACAGTGTCTATTCATCATCATAATAAGCGTCATATTTTACAAAAATAGACTAGTAGAAATCTAAGAGGCGACCAAGGGATAAACCCGACCCAAACAGCCAGGGCCAACCGTATGGTGACGGTTAATCCACCACAAAAGCATTCCCAAGGAGGGTTGACGTCTGGTAGGCGGCCGGTCGTAAAAAAAGCCAAATCCTTTTCAACACGATTTTGTGTTCAACAAAACGTGTTGCGCCAATCCCAAGTAATTTGGATAAGGGCAAGAAGATGATGAGACTAGTAGAAATCTGAAAATCCCTAGAGAAATAGACATGTTAATTAAACAACTAGCATTTAAGATTAATAATTTACAAGCAAAGTAGATTACTTACTTGAGATTTTAACCTCAGATGTATAAAGGATAATAATTTACCCATCCTTCACAATAAAATACGCACATTATGGCCGCAAAATAATTAAAACTGGGTTTCCGAGTAATTATGTTAAGATTTATGCCAAGTGTGAAGGACAAATAATCCAATCATGTTCATATATGGAATAACCTTTATAATTTATCAAATTTTGGTGAAACTGATGCCATAAATATAAAGCTTATGGGAATAATGTCATAATCGTATTCCGACGGCATGCAATGATCATAAATCGAAAAGTCGGTCACTGACAAATATGTTGTCGTTACCAACTATTAACTCGTTGCCTGCTAGAGGCATAATCATACAGGGTCTAAATAAACTATTTTGTGTTTTATATGTCAACCAGTAAATGTTTTTATTACATTCCTGAATTGTAGACTACGTATGCTTTATCAAGCATCACCCCATTTGTGCTCGTGGGTATCATAAAAGATACTCCTCTCTTTTGGAGCTCTTTACTCTATAAGGTCCTATTAAATTCACTGCAAATATTTTAAGGGCATGCGTAAATATGTATAAGAAAAACATCTAAGGCATTTTAAAAAAAATCGACACGCTAGATTTTTTTTTCGTTTTCAAACAAACTTTTTAATTAATTACGTGAGCACCCTTTGACTGACCCGACTGACGTTCAGCCACGTAGACAGGATTCACTTACACGGCACGCACACTAACAACCAACCAATCACAGCACCTTATTTTGGCGCGTAAATTAAATGCGTTTAGTGGTGTGTTTCTAGGACAAACAGGATACACTTTTTTCGTTTTTTTTTTTAGTTAAATGCAATTTTCTCGAAAACTAGGGTGTAATTTTTAAACTTGCCTAGTACATGCTTATATTTTATTAATTGATCTGCCCCTAAAATATTTGCAGTGAATTTAATAGGACCTTATATAGTTTTACCTACTCTACTTTATTAAATATTTCAATAGGTACGCTGACAATTGATCGAATGGAATCCGTGATAATGATAAAGCACCTAAGATTCATTTAGTTCCTGAGTAAATACCTATTTCAAACGATTTTTTTGTTAATTATTATTTTTCCGAGGAAGATAAAAGTTTTTACCAGAAGTATGACATGTGTGATAAAGATTATTTTACTAAGACTGCATAAAAGTTATATGATCTCGTAGACTACGTCAAATTAATATTAAGACATACATACAATACATCAAAAGTGCCAGTTTGTATGTAATACGAGATAAAGCCGACAGCTGTCTTGTCATGGCTTCCATACATCATACAACTATACATTTATGATATGACTGTTTTCATACATTCCGGCCAAGATTGCGGTATTTGATTAATTACAGCCGCATGGTAGCAGTATAGCATCGTATGTGTGGCCTCTACTAAATGTTTCATACAGTATTGTTTGAGTAGAAAACACCTGCCGTGTGATGCCGGCTTAGAATAGCATCTCCCCAATTGTACCAGTGGGTGTCGTAAAAGCAACAAACGGATATTTATCCCGGGAATTTGCAGCAGCGTTCCCTGCAAATGCAACATCTTGCACTGCGCTGGCCATCCGCCTGCCAAGCGTCTTAGTATCTATAGCAATACCCCCCGATAGAGGGAGGCCCATGTCCAGCAGTGGACTGTTGTGGCTTTTATGGTTATGGTTAAATAATACCTTGATCGTCGGGTTCTTGAGTGGAGGCAACGCCCCAGAAAGTGTAATGTTGGACGCCCTCTGTCTAGATGGACTGATACTTAATTAAAGAGAGCGGCTGGTAGAGACTGAATATCGAAAACAGGAGATTGTGCCTTATGGCGTAACCTGGGGGAAGAATTTGACTGCATTAGACTGATCTACCCAGACTGGCAACAACCGGAAAGCTTTGCGGTATGCGTGGGAAACACCTTACAACTATACATTTATGTATGAGGTGGATGACGTATTGGTAGTAATTTTATGCCATGGTGGAGGTAATGGGCGGACTTGATTATAACTTTTTTGGAATTCCGAAATTAAAAACTGGTTTTCTGATCTAAATATGTACTATAGTTTTTTGTCAAAAAAGAAGGCAAATAAATGATTTACTTACTTTTTAAAACAATGAAAAGGAACCTTTAAAAAAGATCACTAAATAGTAGCTATTTAAAGTCTTCAATTGAACGTACTGACGAAAATTTTATATAAGCCTTCCTTGATTTTTTTCAACATTTGATCATAAGAAAGACGCCACTGAATGTGCGAAATATAAAAGTACAACGATAAACAAATTAATTGGTCCACAATAGAGGTCAGTAAATATTTCGAAGCTGACAAAAACTGTACATTTGACTATTTGCTGACATTCTGCCTCCTTCACAAAGCATCACAAGCGTGACATCATCATCTTCCTGCCCTTACCCCAATTACTTGGGCTCGGCGCAACACGTTTTGTTTGAACTCAAAATCATGCTGCAAAAGGATTTGGCTTCATTTTACGACCGGCCGTCTGCCTGACGTCAACCCTCTTTGGGATTGCTATCGTAGGTGGTATTACCGCAACCATACGGTTGACCATAGTCGGCAGATATTGTAGCCATGGACAAAAACTCTACGTCGGCTTTTATAAAACACCCTGGACAGAATTATTAGCCGCTACCACTCGGTAACATCACAAGCGTGACATGCTTATAAGAAACCAAACGAATAATCACGACCTCACAAAACTCATTACTATTCCCATATCGTATATTTCCTCGAAAAATCCGCCATCTTGCCGGAGGATGGGAGATTTCATTTTCATTTGCTTGTGCGACAAATCACAAATTGGCAATATAGCAGAGATGCGGGCCGTGATCGCGTGTAGCAATCACATGACGTAAAGATGCTCCTACACTGCTTGGCAAAGAAAACACTAACTAAATACGCAAGTGTTTGGAAGACACATTATGAATTTACGACAATTATTACTACCGACGAAGACTTTTTGGAATCAATAGAACCTTGGGAAATCTGTGCGCTTTGAATCGCTAAAAGTGGCCACGCATTTCGGCATAGATACTCATCTTTATTGTTATTTTTAAATAAACTGTTTGGTTGGTGGTTTTTTTTGCTTTTTAACACCACATGACAAGAACCTAGCTGGTACTTCAGTCTGCCCGCGACCATACACTGATGCAACTCATTTGAAACGTTGGGTATATACATACTTAGTTCCAGGTAAATCATATAAATTTTATCTAGAAACTATCTCAAATTCGCGATTGGATTAGCAAGCGAAGTAAAGGGTAGGTGTTTAGTTTCGTATCAAAAACGGTTTCGTATCTTTTTGAGCGGACGGTGCTGGCAACACTTTTCGGTCCGCCCCGTCTGTCATCTTTACGCTAGCGTTGTTGAAGCGAATTTTAGTTTTAAGTGGTGTAAAATTAAGGTGTTTTGGCGGTTTTCTCGTGTGCTATTTGCCACAAGCCATGGCTTCCCTGTGCGGTGGGGAAGTGAACCAAGTGAATTTTGGTTTCGGCTTTTGATTGAGGCCAACGTGGTCGCCGGTAACATAACCTCACTTTGAGTCGTCGCTCGTCGTCGTCGTGGCTGCCGATAGCTACGTATTTTAATTATAAATGATTGGAGGCCAACGGGGCCGATTTCTCATTCGGAGAGAAATCTTTTAGTTATTTTGTGTTAAAAAACATTATGTGATGTCGAACTGTGAACTGTAGTGCAAATTGGAGGAAAGGAGTTCTAGAACGAGCGGATGTTCCAGCGCTGTGAGTTTAGGTTATTCCTATTCCTGCGCTCCTAAAATATCCTGAATACCTGATTCCTGTCATACTTAAACTCACAAAGAAACGGCATCATCGTTTGCTCGGTAAGCAATTCGTTGCTGGGCCCTGTTTAAGTAGATTTTGGAAACAAGAATTTCTCGGCCGGAAACTTTCCGGAACAAAATTCTCTCATTAAATTTATTTTATTTAGCTATAGTAAAGAGCACTACGAATCGTAGTCAAATGTTGTTCCGAGGCTGATCGACCATTTAGTTTTAGATTTTAAGATAACTTTAATTTGCTTCCACTGCGCTAAGATCAGCTTCGGAATCAAACATTTTTTGGTAGCAGAGCGTGGTTGCTTTATTGCAACATAGTTGGCCGTAATTTGGTATTAAGCGTGTTTTTTATATTACCCACATATTTTATTATTTTTGGAAAATATTGTTTCGGTTTTTTTTGTGACTGTATTGTTTGCCTAGTGAACGGTACCTTATCGGTAAGGTCTAGGCCAGTCAACTAACATTTGTTTTGTGGTATTTGTTTATTGTTTTTCGTTTTATTTAAGTCGAGTGTGTAAAAGTTGGTACCATGGCTCCCTCGATCGCCAGGTATAAGGCTGCTATAGGGTCAGGATTAAGGTGGTTTACTACCACAGCGGCAATGATCGGCCGCGAGGACCGGGAGGACGCGCTCTTGAAAAGTGCACAACAGGTAGATGAACGGGTTCGGTTTGTGTCGGATCAACTCACAGAGTGCCTCATTCTCCTTGAGGAGACTCCTAACCCTGAAGATCAGGAGCGGGTCGAGGCCGATGTAAGCCAGTGCTTGGAGCTGGCACAGGGCATTGAGCAGGCAGCTGCGAACATAACTAGGCGACGTGACGGAAAGGGAGAGCCATTCCGTGGTAAAGTGGGACAAGGATTACAGGTGCCTCTTCCGCCTGTTACGGTTCCAGTCTTTGCAGGCGATTACGCCGACTGGCCGGCGTTTGAGGACCTGTATAGCAGTGTGGTCCACACACGGACGGACATAACGCCGGCGTACAAGATGGCTCAGCTGATGTCCAGGCTACATGGAGAGCCTCATGAATTGCTGACGCATTTGGCTGTCTCGGATAGCAATTATGAGGTGGCGTGGAAGATCCTTACCGACCGGTATCGAAACAAGCGCCTGATTGTAGACAGGCTGTTAGACCAGTGGCTGTCAATACCAACCATAACGCGAGGTACGGACCTCCGCGAGAAAATCTTCCACCCAGTCAGTGTCGCGGTCAGCGCACTAGAGCGACAGGGTTTGCCAGTGGCGGGCTACGGTTATATCTTGGTCACACAGTGCTTCGCCGCCTGCCGAGCGAAATGGTCGCTCGATTCGAGCAGCTACATGGGGGCAAGTCCTCGGACCACCTCCCGACCTACGAGGATCTGAAGTCGTTCCTCGAGGCCGAAAGCAGGCGAGTGGACGTCCAGGCTGGTGAAGCCCCTCGCAGGAGACCTCTGCCCTCGCCACCCGGAACGGCCGGGTGCACCGGCGCGAGGAGGCAACAGTGGGCAACCCAGGCGGTACAACACCGCATTGGAATCAGGGTGTGCCTACTGCAGGGAGACAGGCCACGGGGTGGCAGCGTGTCAGGAGTTTGCTGCGCAGCGGGTTCAGAGGAGACGGGGTGTGGCACAGCAGAGGCGTTGGTGTTTTCGGTGCCTGGGGCCGCATCAGGTGCGAGTGCCCTTCAAGCACCAACTGTAGGTACTGCCAGGGTGCACACCATCCGCTGCTCTGCATGAATCGCTCCGGAGGCGCCGGGGCAGCGCTGGATCGGATCAGCGAAGGAGCCTGCCCACCAAGGGATGGAGCAACGCTCACCACCCCATCAACGGAGGAGCCCACCTCCGCATCGGTCACAGGGACAGGCAGGGGGACGTCAACAGACGGAGCCCACTTACCCCAGGACGTGGGGACGATCCCCACCACGGCAGCAGGTGCCGGATTGGGGAAGAGCGGCACAGGAACGTGGCCAAGGACACCCATCCCAGGTACGGGATTCAACGGGCGGGTGTCAGGGAGCACTAGGCAGCCACCAGGGTACATGCAGTATTCTGCGGGCTTGAGCCACCTGGTTGGGTCTCAAGACCCACGCATGCCCCCGCCTATGCCTGAGTACCCGCGGCTACAGGCGCAACCTCGGTACGGACGTTTGCCGTCGGGGTACTATAGAACTCCAGCCATGGCCTTTATGGGCAGACCTCCCTACCAGCAGGAGTGGGACCCATACACAGGTTTGGGTAGCGAGGATACCCCGCGGGACGCGGCCTCACCGCGTTTAGATTCCCGCTAGGTAATCGCCGCCTACTCATCAGCTTCGGCTCCCCGTCCAATCACGGTACTTTTGCCAACGGCTAAGATTTGGGTATGGGGATACGGTGGCCGAACCATTCAAGTAAGAGCCCTACTGGATACAGGGGCTCAGGGATGTATTGTATCGAGTAAGCTGGTGAGTAGGCTAGGCCTAAATGTACGGCCAAGTGAGGATGAAGCTGTAGGCATCGGGGCCTAAATGTGCCTGACATTCGGGGTCAGACGAACTTTGAGTTCACATTAGGTAGCACATGTACAGGGTCAGCTATCAAGTCTCAGCCGTGGTGCTAGATGAAGTGGTTGGGAAACTCCTCAGGTCAGGTTACCACCAACGGTACGAGGGTTAACCACAGGGTTGGAGTTAGCTGATCCTGATTTTGATACTCCTGGTACGGTGGACGTACTTCTCGGGTCAGACGTCCTCGGAGATTATGGTGCGGTAGGAAGAAGGTACTCCAGGAAACTGGTTTGGTGGCCGTAGATACCACAGGGGTATGTTGTTTTCGGCCCAGTTTGGAGACCTCAGGACCTACCAGAAGGGATCCGGTCCTCTATGGTAGTGTGCTGTCAGAGGTGCTGCAGAGGTTTTGGGAGTCTGAAGAGCCGCCCACGGCGGACAGACGGAAGCCAGAGGATGACGAGTGCGAGTTGTTCTATCAATACAACACTGCGAGATGCCCGTCAGGCAGATTCGTGACCAGGCTACCTTTTCTCCCAAACCGCCCCGCTTTAGGTAGTTCGCGACAGCTCGCGGAACGGAGACTACTCGGAATGGAGCGGAAGATGAGGCGAGACCCAGCACTTCGGCAGAAGTATAGAATTCATGCGGGAATATATTCAATTGGGCCACATGTCGGTGTCCAGCCTGGATTGGAGGTGTGTCGAGCATTATTACATTCCACACCTGGCTGTCTTGAAGTCACCTGAGGCGAAAATACGGGTGGTGTTTGACGGTTCTGCTCCTACCTCGAATGGTGTGTCTGTGAACCAATGTTTGCACGCGGGTCCTAAATTGAACCGGGACATTGTGGACATTCTCACAGACTTTCGGTTACACCAGGTAGCGTTCGTCGCAGACGTCAAAATGATGTTTCGCCAAACCATGATACATCCGGATGACCGTCGGTATCAGCTGATTTTGTGGCGTGAGAGCCCAGATGAGCCGATGGTCACATACGAACTTAACACGGTGACGTATGGACTTAAGCCAAGTCCGTATTTGGCAGTACGTACGCTGCGAGAGTTGGCCGCACAGGAAAGGGTAAGATATCCTCGAGCCGCAGCAGTACTGGATCGCGACGTCTACGTGGACGATATCTGCACGGGTGCTGATAGCGTGGAGCAGGCGCTAATTCTACGAGACGAGTTGATCGCGATCATGGGTTCAGGAGGTTACGAGTTGCGGAAATGGTTGTCCAGTTGCCCAGAGCTCCTGGCCGGTTTGCCAGGCGAGTTCCATCAGGACCCGCACCTCTTTGAGAACCCGGACAATCCAAACACGTTGGGCATCCTCGGGGTGCAATATAGGCCAACGCATGACGTATTCACGTACAAGATCGAGCCCGACCTTTGGAGAAAACTTGGACTAAGCGGTCGGTACTGTCGACAATCGCTAGAACGTTCGATCCTAGCGGATGGATCGCCCCGGTTACGTTCATGGCGAAGTGCTTTTACAAAGGTTGTGGCTAGCCAACTTAGGATGGGACGACCAACTCTCCGGAGAGTTGTTGAAGGATTGGCTCAAGTTTGTGACCACCTTACCAGGGATTGTGCACATCGCGATACCCCGCAAGTTAGTCCCATCGGTGGGATGTAAGGCTACCCTACATGGGTTTTGTGACGCCTCGGAGCGAGGGTACGCGGCAGCTGTATACCTTCGGACAGCAAGTTCAACGGGAACTGTGCACGTGCGTCTGGTTATGGCCAAAAGTAAGGTGGCACCAGTCAGAACTAGATGGACCATCCCCAAATTGGAATTGGCAGGGCAGCTCTTCTAGCGCGCTTGCTAAATCATGTAACCTGCAATCTGCGTGGTACCATCAACTTGGATGAAACGGTGTACGCGTGGACTGACAGTCGGATAGTTCTGTGCTGGTTGCAGACGTCGGTACATACACTTGAGGTTTTCGTGGCAAATCGGGTGTCACAGATTACGGGGTCGGAAACTCCGTTAGTGTGGAGGCACGTACCGGGAGAATGGAACCCAGCGGACTGCGCTTCGCGCGGGTGCAGGGCACCTGATTTGGTGAGTCACCCACTGTGGTGGGGACCTCAATGGCTGACTGAGTCGCCGCAGGAATGGCCATTCAACGAGTGCAGGGCGCCGCTTGGGCCACCTGATCGAGGTTTGCGAGTGAACGTGGGGCAACTCGTACCGAAGCCTAACCCAGCTTTCTTGCTGGAACGGTATAGCTCCTCGACAAACTTCTTGGGGTGACAGGTTGGATCAAGCGGTTCGTGAACAACTGCAGGAAGCCTCAAGCAGAACGGAACTTTACACCTGTCCTCTCGCCTGCGGAGCGGAATGCGGCTCTATGCTCATTGGTTAGAGTCGTCCAGGCGGAACATTTTGAAGAGGAGGTCAGGCTGCTCAGGGATGGACGTGGAAAGCTGAAGGGAGGAATTGTGCGCCTCAACCCATTCCTGGATGAGCAAGGTATGCTCAGGGTTGGAGGCAGACTTCGAACGCTAGCCTGCCCTTTTCGGCTCGGCATCCACTGTTACTTCCAAACAGGGGACCCTTAGTTGAGCTCTTAGTCAGGGATCGTCATGAGAAAAACTCGCACGCGGGCTGTAATGCGCTATTGGCCATCCTACAGCGCGAGTTCTGGATCTTATCGGGACGACGAACGGTACGTAGCGTTGTGTTTAGGTGCTTGCCTTGTTACCGCTTGAAGGCAGCCACAATGCAGCCACAGATGGGAGATCTCCCACCGGACCGGGTGACGGAGGCCTGGACGTTTGCAGGTGTGGGAACGGATTTCGCAGGCCCTTTCATGGTGAAGGCATCACGCCTGCGGAACGCAAAGTCTATCAAGGCGTACTTGTGCGTGTTCGTGTGCCTAGCCACCAAGGCCGTCCACTTGGAGCTCGTGGCCGACCTTTCTACGGAGGCCTTTTGGCAGCGCTGGAGAGATTTACGTCGCGACGAGGGCGACCAGCGCTGATCAGGTCGGATTGTGGTACCAACTTTAAGGGTGCTGATCGGTGTATGAAGGAAATTGTAACGTTCTTAAGGGAGAACGAAGAAGCCATCAGCACGGGCCTCTCCCGTCAGGGCATTACTTGGGTGTTCGATCCACCAGCGTGCCCTCACTAGGGTGGTATTTTTGAAGCGGTTGTAAAGTCCGCTAAGACGCATTTGTTGCGCGTTGTAGGGTTAACAATTTTGACTTTCGAGGAGCTGGCGACCGTGTTTTGTAAAATTGAGGCTGTACTCAATTCACGTCCTTTGTGTCCGCTCAGCTCAGACCCAAATGATTTAGAGGCCCTGACGCCAGGGCATTTCTTAATTGGCCGCCCACTTAACGCCTTGCCGGAATATCCCTATACGGAGGTGAATAGCAATCGTTTGTCGCGTTATCAGTTGCTGCAGCAAATGACTCAAAACTTTTGGAAGCGTTGGTCGCTTGAGTACTTGCACATTCTGCAGCAACGCCTTAAGTGGACGGACAGGACTGAACCCCTGCATTGGGGATCTCGTTCTGGTTAAGGATGCCAACCTACCGCCACTGCGTTGGCGCCGGGGCGCATTCTCAACCTGTTTCCGGGTAGTGATGGCACTCCTCGAGTTGCAGAAGTTCAGGTGGGGGATTCAGTCCTTAAGCGAGCAGTAGCTACATTATCACGCCTGCCATGCATAGAGCGGACCGATGTGTCGGTCCGGGGCGGGTGAATGTTTAGTTTCGTATCAAAAACGGTTTCGTATCTTTTGAGCGGACGGTGCTGGCAACACTTTTCGGTCCGCCCGTCTGTCATCTTTACGCTAGCGTTGTTGAAGCGAATTTTAGTTTTAAGTGGTGTAAAATTAAGGTGTTTTGGCGGTTTTCTCGTGCTATTTGCCACAAGCCATGGCTTCCTGTGCGGTGGGGAAGTGAACCAAGTGAATTTTGGTTTCGGCTTTTGATTGAGGCCAACGTGATCGCCGGTAAAATAACCTCACTTTGAGTCGACGCACTTCGTCGACGTGGCTCCCTATATCAAAGTAATTTAAATATAAATGATTGGATGCCAACGGGCACGATTTCTCATTCTGAGAGAACTCTTTTAGTTATTTTGTGTTAAAAACATTATGTGATGTCGAACTGTGAACTGTAGTGCAAATTGGAGGAAAGGAGTTCTAGAACGAGCGGATGTTCCAGCGCTGTGAGTTTAGGTTATTCCCTATTCCTGCGCTCCTAAAATATCCTGAATACCTGATTCCTGTCATACTTAAACTCACAAAGAAACGGCATCATCGTTTGCTCGGTAAGCAATTCGTTGCTGGGCCCTGTTTAAGTAGATTTTGGAAACAAGAATTTCTCGGCCGGAAACTTTCCGGAACAAAATTCTCTCATTAAATTTATTTTATTTAGCTATAGTAAAGAGCACTACGAATCGTAGTCAAATGTTGTTCCGAGGCTGATCGACCATTTAGTTTTAGATTTTAAGATAACTTTAATTTGCTTCCACTGCGCTAAGATCAGCTTCGGAATCAAACAGTAGGTATAGTATACTTTAAGCACTTGTAATGTAATACAATATTATTATGCGACAGACTATTTGCCTTTGTCAAGAACCTCAATATTTTAATACAGCTACCAGAATCAACAATATTTTTGTTACAATTGGCCACAAAACCTCAAACAAACAAATCAAAACCAAATTCAATATACAAAACCATAAAACCTAATAAGCTGTTGAAATGCAAACTATTCACCTCTCGCGGGCAACACCGAAAACATTTTACCTCACAGTTTAAAAAACCTCCAAAAAACGTGTCGTGTATAACTGATGGAGCTGACCGCCCGCTGGGTTGCCGCACAAATTATGTTTTTTTTTTATGTGCACCCAGACAAATTGGGTATTTTACGATCCCGGCACCGATACGTCGGAGTGACGCGGCGATTTTGTTGACGTGTGTGAAATGGCCTTTAGGGAGTTTTTGCAGCGGGGGTGCTTTATCAGATAACAGATTGGTATTGGGTGCGGCTGTAACCTTAATCTTAAATGTATATTGGTGCTAATCTATGGCAGGGGGGTATACTAGCGGCCTGTCCAGCGGTTTCGCCTGCTGCTAGTTGTTTTGAAATGTTTTGTGCGTTCCCTTTAAACAAATTATAGAGAATATTTAAAAGGGTATAACAAGCCGAAAGTATCAAGGTACCTACTCTTGAATCTGAACAATTACTTTCCTCGTGGACAATCGGTCAAACATGAAATAACATTCCTTCCGATACAAAATCGCGGATCAGGTGATTGAATTTGAAATACACGTCATTGCAAATAAACTAATTATACGAATTTTGATAGTTTTTTGACGGTGTCTTTGAATAGTGCTCGATCTATCCAGGCTGGGTAGATCATAGAATGATTCGCAAATCATTTATCTAAGACTGTATCATTTCATCTAATAAAATAATAGAAGCATTTTGCTAAGGGCTTGATTATCTTGGTATTTATGTTGAATCAATTTCGTAATCATAACATATCGCTCCACCTAAAGTAGTTTAAAATCGATTCGTCGACGCCTCCCGCCGCGCGGACGAATAAAATATCTCGATTCCGAATAATCGATGTTCGGCGTAATCGTAAATCGTAAATTAAACATCGATTTAAATTATTGCCCTCCTGGCCTAGTTTCTTGTGTTAGGGGACTGTAGTTGAAGGTTTATTTGGAGCCATTTAAGATATTTAGGGCACACTGGGAGCAATACACAAAATAACGATATACGGTGTGCAAGCGGGCATTTAGGTATTCAAACTCGAAAAAAAACAGCAGAATTCCGTAGTAATGCCTAATACCCAGGCAAAATGTATGGAACAGCTGATTTTATTTTCGTGATTTTACAGCTGGCCCCATAGTAAAATATCTGCGTATAGATGCCTAGATTCAGTTGACGGCTTGCCGGTACTACTATATGTATTAAAGTTCATAGCAAATGTTGACTAATTTACAAGCCTCAATAAACATAATTTCGTTTTCTTTTTATAAATAAAATGGAGCGAAATATTTCCGCAAGGTTTTATTATTTCATATTCATTCGTTTTTTATGTATGAAAAAATACATTTGACCACATCAATAGATAATTAAAAACATAAATAAACATTAAAAGAATATTTATAATTAATTTCTTTTATTGGTGAAATTTCATTGTAGCTTTAAAATCGATTGTTCTTGGTGTGTTTTAACCTTTACACCGATAAATAATTCTGAAGGGGAGTGATATAGGGGTAGTAAAATTAGAGAAAACAAAACGTATAGTTTCAGTTCATTTTGGTATGCTATAATTATCTTATTTTCGTTTCTTCAATGTTTTAAGGGTGACAAGCTGGTATTTTTTTAATTAATGGTGTTGTATATTTTTTATCTTATCTTTACTTTTTATTGATATTATGCACTCAATAAAATTGTTTCATAATCGTATTAAAATGGGATCATTGATAAGGCATACAATTAAATATAAATGATAATCGCTGCTTTGCGTTCATAGTGGGTCAAAACAATGGGACTATGTTATTCTAAACCGGCATCACATGACAATCTAAGCCGGCATTACACGGCAATATAAGCCGGCATCACACGGCAACATATGAAGTCGTACATAATATTATGAAAAATACGGAACCCATAGCAAAAATTTACAACTCTCTTTTGAAACCTTTACATTTTTCGTAATGGGCCTTAAGGGGATTAGAAACACCTTTAAAATGCAAATTGGGATTATTCTTTGTATTTATTTAAGGCGCTGAATTGCGTAATTATTTTAATTTTATTTTTAATGCATGTTATTCATAAAAAGTATGTAATCTGTGAATTTATAGCGGGTATTAAAAACCGCTATAGATTGCAATTGGCATAATAATTTAGAAAATTGCCATACATTATGTTTCGGAAGACTTGGGTGACTTGGGTACCTATATGAAATCTAAAAAATATTGATGCTTGACTAGAATTTATTTTTGGTTACACATTTATTTTCAAAGATAATATCTAAATAGCCTAGCTATATATATTATGTTTTTCGAGAGTATGTATGTATGTATGTGTCCAGAAATTCGTTTTTGCGGGTTACAACTCAAACGGCTAAAGGGCAGGGGCAGGGCTTGACATGTGACGTTTCGTTAGATTTGTCTCAGCATCGTGAGCAGACACTGGCTAGTTATGTTAAAGATTCATAAATTCAAGATGGCAGATTTTTATCGCAAAATACAACTTTGAAATGACCGCAGTCCGGTTGTTGTTTTTTAATACATCTGCTTCTTTATTATGTTTCACTTTACAATAGTTGCAGGTAATACCTTATCCTAAACGCAACATGTAGGAGTAAAATGCCTAATTTTATTCAATTTTCTTTTTCAGGTAATACTATAGGTACTACAAATCCAGGGCAACAAGACACTACCTACAGGTACCGCTGCAACTAGAGTTACTATTTAAAAAATCCATCTCGCACCAGCTACTTTTGTCATTCTTATGCCAGCGACACTCTACCACAAAATAGAGAGTTTACAGAAGGTTCACTCGAACCTATTCAGGAATTTTGCGATTTTCACTTGATAGGTTTGTAGCTACCTACTGTCAAAAATCTCAAAGCACAAGAATATCAATACCATAGACATAGAAACGATAGACGAACATAGTGTGCAAAAGAGAAGAAAATGATTTATGGAAACTCAGTAAGATAGAAAAGAATAGCGAACCTTATGTCACTGTGACCTGTTTTGTATGACAGATCGTCCCAATTCAACCCGCTGGTTTTTACCTCTACATTATTTTGGTGTTTTTTTCAGAAATCCTTACTTATTCTTTATAATTTGATTAGTGTGCAACGATGGTTATGTTTTCAGGATGCAAATTTGGTGCGAATCTTTACACTTACCTGGAAAACTGCACATTTCACAGGTAAATTCTCAGAAAGTCGTCACTGGGATTACACGTGAATTTTTTGTTTAAATGTGCCTTTTTTGTAAGTAAAATAATAAAATACGCAAATCCTTATATTTCCTTTCGTATTTTCGAAATGTAAAAGTGTATTAGTTAGTAATTTTCATAATATTTGGGGATAAAATAATTTCGCATTTAGGCCAGGGATTGACTGCAGTTTATCGACTAAGTTATCGATAGTTACCTATAGGTACCTTACATACTTTGAATGATATAACAACAAAAAAAGTATGCAAATTTTAAAGATTCGCTAAATAGTTACTTG
Source organism: Phthorimaea operculella (assembly GCA_024500475.1). Lineage (NCBI taxonomy): Eukaryota > Metazoa > Arthropoda > Insecta > Lepidoptera > Gelechiidae > Phthorimaea > Phthorimaea operculella. Next base: position 65,247 of record JANFCV010000403.1, on the reverse strand, counting down.
AACAAATCAGACATAATTTTTTACAAATACATATAACATTATTTTCAATTACATCCAACAGATACACTTAGATCCAGTTATTAGAGATCGATTCAGTGACTCATGCGAAATACTTATTAATACCTATTATTTTCAGGGTCGTATGAGACATTCGCATCATCGTACGTAAACCGTGACATAGTCCCATCTACGTCTCAACATTAAAGGATGAAGAAAGATGTGTTTTTGCAGTGTTCGTCTATCACCAAGAGTAAATAAGCTTTTAGAATAAATATATAAATTGGAAAATAAAAAAAATGTAAGGCAACAATTGAACAAATTAGTGCTGTTTAAATGTCAGTGACCAAAGTTTTCAAATAAAAACTTTTCAACAGTTGGATATTCTATTTTAATAATTATTTAATTTCAAGCCTATCTTCGCACATGAGACGTAAGACATTAGACATAAGACGTGAGACGTGAGAGACCGCAACGCTCGAAACCGTTTCCATATAAAATATATGACACATGTCTACACATGTAAGACGCGCATTGCATCAATGACCACCGGCGACCACATGTCTGACAGATGTCATTCTATTTCTCGTTCAGCACGTCTTGTTTGTGAAGATAGCGACCAGGAATCCTTACGAACAACCATCTCAGCAAATTCTATAAAGAAACCAACGTAGGAAATAGGCTGACTGTTAAAAAGGAAACGACCCGCCGCAGCAAAGAAAGCATTATGTCAACATTTCAATTGATCAAATAAATAAAGTTGAAATCTTCATACATTTTTTTATTGGAATTATCGATAACCCTCCAAATTGAATAATGTACATCACTAGATGAGGTGAACGCGCCAAAACCAAAACTGGTCACGCGAGATCGAGCTGTCAGTTGGTCTATAAACGCTAGTTTATATATATAAGTCTATGATCAATACAGCAAAATCTGATACAAAAACGTCATATGATTCTGAGCAAATTTTATTCCAAGAAATATGACGTTCAGTTCGTTCTTACCATCTTCTTAGTTACTTTGACTTCCCCTGAGATTCCGGTTATTTCCAGTTAAAGACAGCGTCAAAATCGTTGCTAGTATCTACCTAGTATTGAGTAAACCGTCTGTTAGCCCCAAACTCCACAGAGAGGACATGGAGAGGACATAGGACGTAGGGCATGACGCTTGACGTTTGACATCGCGACGTTTCCATACAAAATGTACGAAAAAGTATTGACAAAGGCACACACAAGCGTCGCCGAAGCGTCGTATCTATGACAGCTAGTCAAAAACTAAGAAGAATATTTGACGATCACTTGTTTGTCAACTGTCATTCTTACGTCCTATGCGCTTCATCTTTTTGGTGGAGTTTGCGCCTTAGGCGTCCCGCACGCCATTTCTCTATTTTGTGACTTTACTGTCATTCTATTGCCACTGTGCTATGTTTTTGAATATGAAACTACCAAAACCATCCGACTGACATGCCATTGACATAGATCTGAAACGATTTTCATTTAGCAGGCTTCTCATGGTTATAGCTTTTAAGAGAAACCAGTAAATTTAAAATGGCATCACCCCATTACTACCCGTGGATGTCGCTAAGGCGACTATGGATGCAGGGAATGGGCTGCAGCGTTTCATGGGAATATCTAAGACATCTTGCGCTGCGCTCACTAATCTGCCTGCCAAGCGTGGTAAGTATGGCAATACCCCCCAATAGGGAGAGGCCCATGTCCAGCAGTGGACTGTTGCAGCTATAGTGGTAGCAATAAGTTGATCCCTGAAAATGGTAAACTGAAACTGTTGCCATGTGTAGGTATAGTTATAGATTTCGCAGTAGAGTGGCTTACAATTGGCTCAATTTGTGTTGACAAAATGGACGTGACATGCAAGAGATATTTTGAAAATAATAAATCCTTTCACAACGTATTAGCGGCCATATAGACGGCGGATGTGACATGTTAAATTGTGACAGATTTGAAAGTTCCGGGTTTGATCCTCAGTGGGTCAACTCACAAAGTTGGTATTTATCACTTTATTATGTAGTTGTTCCCAGTCTGGGCAGGACATGGCCGAACCACCAGATTGTTTGAAAAGAAAGATGGTTGCATGCTTCGGAGGGCACGTTAAGCCGTCTATCCCGGTTGCCGTCTATGATTATTGGGTATATTTTTGAGAACTCTCATGATAAATAATTAAAATTTACATTTACATACAAAATAATAAATTAATACATCAAATTCGTCTGCCAGTGCCAATCACTTTGTATATTAAATCATGACAGTTTATATTAAAATTTATAACAGAGTTTTAGCTATTAATTAAATTATACTAATCCAATTAGTTTAATTTACATTATCGCGGCAGCGGCGTTTTGAGTTAGTATCGTCGCTGGTACTCGGCTTTAGTGGCTATAAAATGTTAAAAGCAAAATAGGAATACTATACCTAGTACTGATTTTTAGGTATTAATGACTGAAACATGATCTTATACGATATCTTCCTCGCAGTTTTTTTATGTTGCTCCATCTGCAGAGATGAATTTGTACTTGTTATTATCCCTTCCCATGTGAGGCGTCCAATAAAGGACTGCTTTGTATGGTTAATACTGATTTGACAACTGTCATCACACGACCGTTTATACAAAATAAATTAGAGGAAACTAAAATATAAAGAATTTTTATTTTTATTTTATTATATTTTATTTATTTTGGAAAACCAACAGCTATTAACAACATCATACACAATAACAGTAAAATCAGAAAGCCAATTACAGGTTTTCACTGATAAACACTAATGTAGAAAATATAAAGCAATCACATGAGACACTGACAACACAAAGCACACATTACAAACATTTAAATTCCGTAAGTTATTTACAATTCAAGGAAAAAGAAAGAAACAATGCAATGATACATAAAAGTATTCTGTTAGTTAGTATATAGATACCTTGAATGAACTTAAGATCTTGGAAGGTAGGTATCAAAGGTAGCTTCTTCTTCAAATTATGTTTGTTGTACAAATAAACTGTAAAGTTTGGTTTATTTGCATAGGCTTTGGAGCATCAACTGTAGGTTCTATGATTTTATTAAGACCCACCACGAAGATGTAGTTGTGCTATATCATATTCTATTTAGGGTTGGCACACATTTGGATTATGAGTCTACGTACAATGGCATTCCCAAAGAGGGACGATGTCTTCGGTAAACGTAAGCCAAAGCAATATACGAGAAAGCGAATGAATTAGAATAAGAACAGAAAGAAGATGGACCCTGAACATTTTGAAGATAAATGTTCGTAGAGCCTGCTAGGTATCTGCTACATAAGCAATCAATAGCTAAGAAAGCAATCTCACAATGTGATATAATTAATAATTTAAGTTTGTCTTCACTAGAATAGAACCTGGGACCTTTAGAACCCAGGTCCTAGGGTCAGGAACCCTGAAACCAATCAATTGCATCAATCTAAAATCACTACAACACATTCATTAAAGCTATTACAATCCGTCTTTCTAACACGTTGATGAAAGCAATCAAGATTTACTTCATTTGAATAATCAGTTGCGTGACAACCCTGCAAATACAAAGGTCAAACACGGCATCGCACAAGTTAACATGTTTAAACACACGAGCAAGACCTGTTTAGTATGCATACGACAGGAGTAATTCTTGCGATGTCCAATTCATTACGTTGATATGGTTAAGGTGTGTGATACTGATGTTGAAAAAAGAAGGGAAAACATTCAATATAAGAGTGAAAAATTTACTTTGACCTGTCTTAGGCGTTCGATAAAGTTGATCGTGACAATGTACCTTAAAAGCACTTGCAGTAGGCGGTTGAAAAACTCTTGACACCAGGGTTCATCGGGTCGTTGAACGACTCGGTGTCCTACACGAAAAAGAAGAAGACCTTAAAAGCATATAGGCTATATTAGCAAATCAAACTATAATCTAACTAAATCATTTCAAATAAACAACCAATATGTGTAGCTTTTGTATTTGTTTGAAATATTACAAAAATAAATAATCAAAGAGTAGTGCCCCAAGGTTGTGTCCTAGGGCCATTGTCATTATTAGTGTTTTAATTTGTAAACTCACTCATTTTAATATTTTGTTAGAGTATAACCTTTTTAAGTTTTTAGTCTTTCTTTTTGACGTAGGTATTAAAAACGCCCGTTCTTTCTCTTTCTGCATTAGATTAACTTAATATTGACTAAGTATTTTAAACGACAGATTAACGCTATCAACCTTCAACGCCTTTTAATCAACAACAGGTCTTTATCAGGTCATCCAAGCAAGTTCGTTATCTTAACTATTTCAACTACCATGTTAAGCGCCAGGCACATAAAAGTGAAACCAGTCTTTATAGTGTCACACCACACTAGAGGCATTATCCACGTCGAAATTTCCCGCCAGAACAACTATATGACATTTGTTAATCTCATTGTGAACAGGCGAAATCACGTGATTGCTCATAATTGATGAGAACCATGGTTCCATGATTTGGAGTGTTAAGAAGACGACGGCGGTCGTTACAGAATCTTTTCAGATACCTAAGTACAATAAATGTCAGACTGGGTTAGACAATCGGACGTTGGACCGTTTTTATGCCGCGCACATATCCCTTAGGACCGGTATGCTACCAGTCCCGCTATGCTAATGACTTACATTGGTAGTTCAAGTATCTAACCGGACGTGAGTTTGACCGTACAAGAATCAGTGGAAGGCTTAAAAATTCTAACACCAGAATTCATCGACTTCTTCTTTGACCGAATCAAAGTCCCACACGACTGAAGAAACATCACGAGCAGAACCTTTCGCGACAGAAATTCTACAGGTATGTCCTGTCATTTATCTAAGAGATAAAACCGTGTGACTGCACCCTTATCTTCTGCGTTGCAAATGTCTACATTTTCTACTGTTTACGTGCGTGCGTGCCTAGGCATACGTATATTGCTTGTAAAGTCATCTGCATATGCGATTATGTTTAACAACCTCCAGTTGTAGTGGATTGAGCCATGGTATTTTAATTTTTTTAGGTTTGATTCCCTCAAAGTTTTTTACCCGTCTGCCTCAGAAAGAGGGTTATGATTTTCGACAGTATGTAGGTATGTATTTATGTATGTGGAATATGGACAAGAAATTATTTTTCACGGGCTACAGACTAAACGGCTGGGCGGATCTTAAATTATGAGGTGTCATTAGATTCGTTTCAGCAGCGCAAATTACACTGGCTCTATTTAAATATCATAAATTCTTTAAGGCAGATTTTTATCCCAGCATACAACTTTGAAATTACCGCATTCGAGTTTCTGTTTTTTAATTCATCTGCTTGTGTTCTTTTTCCGAATCAGTACCCTATTTGATACAAAGGTATTCGTCCGTAAATGTAGGAAATTTTGCGGCCGCAAAATACGTTTATCCATCGATCTTCTATGATTGATTAGCTGGATAATCCACAAGCAAAGGGTTGGACCGAAACACATATAGCTACATTGCGTTGTGTATTTTCTGATTGTGTAGGTAAATATGATTTTGAAAACACACATCCCTATGCACCGATGTCTGATTTTGAGAATATGATTCCGAATTCTCGCAAACTGTCTTATCTTAATAAATTTTGCGACTGAAATCCTATTACTTTAAGTAGGCCTAGTGACCCCAAGAAGATTGATCCCAGTCATTGCCAGTCATCACACTAACCATAACAGCCACAATAGTCTACTGCTGGATATGGGCCTCCCCCTATCGGAGAGTATTGCCATACTCACCACGCTTGGTAGGTAGAATGGCGAGCAGCGCAGTTTAAAATGTTGCATTTAAAAGGAACGCTGCTTCTCTAGATGATTATCCCTTAGTCGCATTTTACGAAACCCTCAGGTAGAATTGGTTTGGTGTTATTTTAAGTCGGCATCACACGGCAAGCCAGTCATCGTCGTTTTGAAATAAAAATTCCCTTAAATGGACAGGTTGATGTGCTACTTATACTACCTATAATAATTAATTTGCTTGTTATAAAGGCATCTGCATATTATGATGATGTTCGCTATAGGAAATCTTTATTTGTCCGCTTTATTGAACTAGGTGGTAAAACGCAGGTGGCAAGCATCAATATTTGCTTAGTGGTAACCGGATATTTGACTTGCCACTGTGACTAGCTAGTAACGCGTAGGTTTTTTTTTACAGAAAAGTATTCAATTATTCTAGTATTCTTGCTCAGAAATATTAGACCAACAAATAAATAAATAGAAAAACAAATTTTAAAATGGTATAAGGAATTCAAGCGAAAAACACATGGTGACGTCCGTTTGTTCGATTTTCCACCTTTATTTTCATACGGTTTATGTCAAACGGTTTGACAGACGCATCCGTTGACGCAGCGTTGTGCGATGCCGTTTGACATAAAACATGAAGGCTGTGACGGATGAAGGTAGGGTGGAGAATCAAATTAATGACGTGACGCACTATCGGATGTTGTGTGAGTTTCTCGCCATAGAGGTAAAATAGGTAACCTCTTTTTTGAATGTGGTTGAAAATGAGAATAATGATGGTCCGGTTTAAACTCGGGTTTAAATGATTGTTGACATTTTTAATGTTTTTGACCATTGGTATCTAATGACTGGAAATTTACCCACATTGGAATGCAAAGCTGCTTATAAAGTGGGTGCCTTAAAAACTAAACAGTTTAATATACAAAATAGAAGAGCAATGAAACTCTTTACGACTTAAGATAAGCTTTAGACGCACTGGTCCACGTTTATACAGTTGTTGAACCAGCTTTGGAAAACACTTAACTATTTAAATGCATAACAAGGTATTTAACACTTTACACCTCCACTAAGTACGGTTAACTATTACAGTTAACTTTGATAATGACTCTGATAATTTTTCATAATATATAAATCGTAGCTTTTACCGAGTCCAGCCAAAAATGCCAATGTGGGTAGAAAAAACCCAGTCATTATACAGGGTGGTCCAAGGAGACAGACAGGACTTACAAAGACAAAATATAAATCCTTCATACTGAGAGGAATCCAAATAACTCGGAAACTACAAAAAATCGCGGAACATACACGGGGGTGATTCAGATAGGTACCTAAGGAATTTATATTTTGTCTTTGGACGTCACTCCTTGGGCTATCCTGTATAGGGTACAATTCAATTTATTACAAATATTTTAAGGACGTATTCTACTCACAAAACTGAACAATAAGAACATGGTATACCTATGTCTTCAGATAAGCTTTGAATACATGATTAATAACGTTGCGTCATATTTTTTTGCTGTTATTAGGTATTTATTTTACACAGTATGAATACGGAAAACTAGTTATATTTACCTACCGCTAATAAACAACTTTAAACAATTTTATGCGTTGAGTTGCAATATAAAATACCAATGAAATGTATTTGATCAACTGGTAATACATGTACACAGAAGATCCATTTAAGGCACTCAATAAAGTTAAACGCGCGTTTAAATTAGTCGTTTACTTTTAGACCCACTACTAAATAGGCCCATGGGGTCCATTGATGACAAGACATTTGACATAGATAATAAACCTGTTTCTTAGAGTATACATAAGCAAGCTTCAGAGTGCGCCTAAAAAGTTAGAACTGTTGGCAGTACAGTAGTCTGCACACAACCTCTCTGTCTGTCAATAGCAAAACGCCAGGGACAGCACTATTGAAACTCTATAATTTTTCATACATTTGACATCTGTATCGCAGTAGACAGTACGCCACAAGGCCTTATGCGCACTCTATAGCTTGCTTATATGTACTCTAAGGCCTGTTTCATATTTGATACCTACATTGAAAGAATCAGGAGTTGTTTAATACGAAGTACTATCCTCATCCTAATGATTTGAAAGACGAGAAGAAAATATAACTAAAAGTATAAAGAAAAGTCAATATTTAACAAAAAAGTGTAATTCATAAAGGCCTTTATGATCGAATGTATTCGTATTTCTAATCCGAACATTATAAGATGGGTGAAGATAAGCTATTGTATATTTTACGTGTTGACTGTACCTAGCCACCAAACAGTTGATTTCTTAAGTGGGTCTTTTTTATAACAGGTTAAGTAGGTTAAAAGAAATGGCGCTATTTTGACCCACAAGGTCCAACCGACAGTAAGTCTAATAAAGTCTTGGCAGTAGATCTAAGCTCGTTTCAATTAATTATGCAGTCTATTACAGTATTTTATGACCACACTTAGTTTTTTTATAGCGTCAAATGTTTTATTTTGTTGCGCGGAGGTGTGAAGACAAAACGTATCTAATTTCAGTTTAAAAGGGCTATTTATCACATGGAATCACCATGTTTGTCATTGAATTAGAATTATAATTTGAGACAAGTCATTGAATATAGAATATAGAGGCCAGCCTAGCTGTTTTACCCACTGCGTATCGTTATCCCGTTGGAAAAAGTAGAGAATGTTTACACTTTCTGATGGTGTGATGATGATGATGATGATGATGATCTCAGTCCAGATCTAGGGAATGGACAGGAAATCTCATGGACAGAAAAACATTTCGATACCGTGTTTTAGAAAACCTACAGCGACATCTATCGATTGAGTGTACACAACCTAAGGAAATACCCTGTCCTTTTCCTTGGCTCATTATCTCATAGACAGAAGAACATTTCAATACCGAGTTTTAGAAAACCTACAACGACATCTATCGAATGATAGCAGTTGTGGACACTACAACCGCTATCTGTTTAGTATGGGGCTCGCGCTGCCCACAAATCATGTCGAGTTGTATTGTTCCGATTTATTGCAAACGGGTTAGCAAGCGCAGTGCATTTACCTACAGGAAATACTGTTTCCATTCCTTAGGCTCATCATTATCATCTACAGAAAAACATTTCAATACCGTGTTTTAGAAAACCTACAACGACATCTATCGAATGAGTGTACACAACCGCTATCTGTTTAGTATGGGGCTTGCGCTGCCCACAAATCATGTCGAGTTGTATTGTTCCGATTTATTGCAAACGCGGTTTCGTATTCTTCCCGCGGATTTTGTTCACGGGAGAGACAGGTGGCGGGTTTGTTTGAAATTTTTCAGCGAGTTGCGGAATGGACGGCGCGAGGAAAGTTTGATTTGGAGATTGGTAAAATTTACAGACATCCAATATTTGTCAGACAGAGTATCTAAAGTTAAAATTTAATACTAAAATTACAAATTAGGAAAACAGCGCGCGTTGTGCTAAAATATAGGTAGGTAAACATCCTAAATGTTTTTTGAAAGGCGACGTCATTTTTAATCTCGGCTGAATATCTCTGCCGTGTCAAAACAACATACTGTAAAGTCCAATACAGTGTTTTGTTTCTATAAAGCCAATTCGCTATCTTTTCCCCTCCTACATGTTCCCCTAGAACATTGTTTTATGTTAAATACTATAGTTATCAAGATATTGGCATGGAAAAAACACTGTATGTCTAAAAACTTAAAGTTTATAATTGCGTAACACTGTACTCGCCGTTGCAGTGTTTTGATTTGACAAAGCCACACGCTAGCCGCAAAAGTAATTTCACACTCTATGTCTATAAAGTCAAGGTCTATAATTGCGACTATACTCGCCGTTACAGTGTTTTGATTTGACTAACTCGCGCACGCGCCGCGGAGGATATCACGCTCTCTCATAAGTGTTTAGTTATATCAGGTGTAAAAAAATCAACTGCAAATATTTTAAGGGATGAATCAGCCTATGAAACTGAACAACTTTCCCCAAGGAACATAGGTCGAAATATGAAAAATGTTGTCAAAGTTGTTCAGTTTCATGGGCTGATTCACCCCTTAAAATATTTGCAGTTTATTTTTGACATCCTGTATAGCTACACCGTAACCTTTATTTTATGTGACAGCTGTCAAAGGTCTCATCAAGGCCTACAACTACAACTTCATGCTATGCTAAACTGATTGTTTAGCATAGCATGAAGTTGTTTAGCATAGCATGAAGTTGTAGTTGTAGGCCTTGATGAGACCTTTATTTTATGTGACAGCTGTCAAACTAAAAACTAGTTTATCTCGGCAATCATTCACGCTAGAAAATCAGTTTGTTTGGGAAAGTTGTAAGCCTTGATGAGACCTTTACTTTATGTGACAGTTGTCAAACTCGTTTATCTCGGAAATCATTCAAACTAGACTATCAATTTGTTCGGGAAAGTTGTAGACCTTGATAAGACGTTTATTTTATGTGACAGGTGTCAAACTAAAACTCGTTTATATTGGCAATCATTCAAGCTAGACTATGAGATTGTTTGGGAAAGTTGTAGGCCTTGTTAAGACCTTTATTTTATGTGATAGTTGTTAAACTAAAAACTCGTTTATCTCGGCAATTATTCATGCTAGACAATCACTTTCATTGGGAAAGTTGTAGGCCTTGATGAGACCTTTACTTTATGTGACAGCTGTCAAACTCGTTTATCTCGGCAATCATTCTTGCTAGACTATCAGTTTGTTCTAGAAAGTTGTAGGTCTTGATGAGACCTTTACTTTATGTGACACCTGTCAAACTCGTTTATCTCGGCAATCATTCATGCTAGACTATCAGTTTATTCGGGAAAGTTGTAGACCTTGATAAGACCTTTATTTTATGTAACAGCTGTCAAACTAAAATTCGTTTGTCTCGGTAATCATTCAAGCTAGACTATCAGATTGTGTGGGAAAGTTGTAGGCCTTGTTGAGATCTTCATTTTATGTGATAGCTGTCAAACTAAAAACTCGTTAATCTCGGTAATTATTCATGCTAGAATCATTTTGTTTGGGAAAGTTGTAGGTTTTTTTATGTGACCTTTATTTTATGTGAACAATCAGAAAAAGATCTTATAATGTACAACTTGTGTACAGGTCAGAACACAGTTTGAATCAGTGTTTCATTACCACAAATACAACAGCAGTTGGGTCAAGTCAAGTCAATAAATACACTGCAATGTACAGTACAGTGTTTTGTCGTGACAAATCGCAAAGATTTTTCTAGCTGTTGTTAAGACAAAACAGTTTTATTTAAGTATCTCTGTATCTCTTATGATTTTAGTATATTTTTTTTAATGGCTATAAAGATCTTGACACGTAAAATCTATATAATTTAATATTATTTCCAATATCTTCGAAAATCATATAGAAACCATACAAAAACCAAAAAAAAAGTTTTTGTGTCCGATCTCAAAACTTGAAATTTGAAGTTACAGTCTAATGTTTTGACACGGCAGATCTGTCGACTATGGTCAACCGCATGGTGGTGGTGATACGAAACCAACCACAACAGTTTTACCTAAGATAAACTCGGGCGGTCATTTTAGAGTGATAACTTTTAGAAATTCAAAGATGGCGGCTAGATCTCCACGAAACCATAAAAACTACCTATAAGGCTACTATTCAGAAAGGTTTAGATTCCATGCACTAACCAAATCAACCAAAACAACTACTGAGGCACAGCGCACAGCCGATAGATACTCCGAAAAATATTTACCGTTATATTTCCAAAACAAAAATCGACACCGAACTCTCATACGTATTAAGACATCAAGCTCCTTATAAGTGTCACCTTAATCTTTCCAACGCTGCTTCGAAGATAATCTATGATTATCTGTCCTTAACCGACTTGGTGAAATGCTCAGAGCAAATAGTAAGGTGGACTTAGCCCAGCGAACTACCTCAGTGAAGCAATTACTAGCACACGTTTTGCATGCGTTAGGACCTTAGGACAGTAAAAATGTCGACTTAATGCCCATACAAATATGGTTTATGTAAACGCGTTCTGCTATATATGTAGCTGTCACATTGTTTGACATCAATCGTATTTGCGTGAAAATAGGGTGGAAAATCGCATTTTCTTTATGCATGCGATTGCAGTGCGCTAAAATTTCGCAGAAACGGACGTTATGTGAGTCGAATCTCTTACGATTACGACTATATTTTGCATGCTTTTTAACCTTTTGCGGTAAAGATTTCAATCTTTAATTTATTTATAGTTCTTAAGCTCCTATTTTTACGGTGAGTATGCTCTTGGATTTGTGATTTCGAGTTCAGTATACGACTTTGAAGACGATAACTGTTTCTTGGCTTCAATTCTTCTGCCTGCATTGTCCCATCTAAAATGGTTTTTTTCTTGTACGTACTACGTATAGGTACGGAATCCGATATTTTGATAGCTCGCTTCAGGGTGAAAGAACAGAATGATATATGAGTGGAAATTACTTCGGGTTAATCCTGTGGGAGGCAGAAGACTTGCATTATTAATTACCTGTCATATTATGAATACCTTTGGAAAATGTATAAATGTGCAATAACCTGGAAAATGAGCATAAGTTCTAAAATTCTACTGCAAAAATGGTCTCTCTGTAATATTCTGTGCATCAAACTGTCAGCAACACAAAGAAATTATAATTAGGTTTATTAAAACACTACATCGAACAATTAAATCCGTGTCATAAAAAGCCTCTATCTAAAGATTAAATACATTCAAGAAATAGGCAGTAGCATTCCCTATGATTTCAACATATTACACTGCGTTCACCAATCTTCGTGATAGATATGCCCTAATGGAAGAGGCCCAAGTCAAGACGGTTGCGGTTGAAGATAAAATCCCGGAGAAATCAACACTATTTTTTAGTTTGAATGATATCTGTAGTATCAGAAAGCTTGCAAAATTGTATACCCAACAGGGAAAGTGTTTTAAAACTTCGTATTCAATATAGTATGCTGTAGTCTGCATGGGTTTGGCAGCTGTCAAATACGGCCTACTCCAACGGCCATACTTTAGCTTTCAATATCTGTAAGTCAATTTAGCTAGACCTGAACTGAGTAGATTATTGTTAAATCCAAGTGAAAACCCGGCTTATCCAGTCAGGCTTGCCGCAGGCTAGACTCCACAAATAAACCTATTTTCATAGAAATACATAGCCTTCAACATCATAACTAGGCAATTCGTTAAAACGGTTATTTATTAGCTGTAAAATATTAGTACTCATATTTCTTTAGGAATCAACACAAATTTTATTTGATTCTTTAGGCACTGCAGAGACTGACATCTGTACTAAAACATTTTAGCTTTCAATCATCATCATCCTCAGCCCATATCTATCCACTGCAGGATATAGACCTCTCTACAGCGCCAATCCTCACAGTCCTTTACCAGCCTTATCCAGTAAAGTCCAATACCCGTCTTTACCAAACTACAAGCTACAGGCGAAATTCGATGTACATTGCGTAGCCGGTATAATAATGGGATCATATTGGCTAACCAGCTACGCAATGTACCTACATCGAATTTCACATTTAAAATTGTATTAACTTTTTGGTTACAAAGTTAATACAAACGAAGCAAGCGGAAAAAATTCACGCCGCCAGCGGGATTCGAACCCACGTCTTCTGACAAGCCGGGTCAGACGTGTTAAGTGGCAGGCTCTGCCCGAGGCGGCGAAATTGTGATCCACTTGCTTCATTTATATTTCTTTTGTCACTTGACTACTCACGGGTAGCTTGAGCGCCATCTATGACTTTGTAGTAGAACTATATAGTCACTCAACTGACAACATTACGTATGTACTAGTTGACGAGAGATGGAGCTTTTTCCGATTTGTAAATGCTTACTATTTTGTAGACATTTTCCACAAGATAGTAATTATTGGAACACTTGGTGTTTTAATCAAACACTAGATATTGATATTAACTTTTTGGTTACAAAGTTAATACAAACGAAGCAAGCGCCGCCTCGGGCAGAGCCTTAGCCTTAACACGTCTGACCCGGCTTGTCAGAAGACGTGGGTTCGAATCCCGCTGGCGGCGTGAATTTTTTCCGCTTGCTTCGTTTGTATTAACTTTGTAACCAAAAAGTTAATATCAATATCTAGTGTTTGATTAAAACACCAAGTGTTCCAATAATTACTATCTTGTGGAAAATGTCTACAAAATAGTAAGCATTTACAAATCGGAAAAGCTCCATCTCTCGTCGTAATACGTATGTTGTCAGTTGAGTGACTATATAGTTCTACTACAAAGTCATAGATGGCGCTCACCCGTGAGTAGTCAAGTGACAAAAGAAATATAAATGAAGCAAGTGGATCACAATTTCGCCGCTCGCAGAGCCTGCCATGGTGTAGCGGCTTAACACGTCTGACCCGGCTTGTCAGAAGACGGGTTCGAATCCGCTGGCGGCGTGAATTTTTTCCGCTTGTTTGTTTGTATTAACTTTGTAACCAAAAAGTTAATATCAATATCTAGTGTTTGATTAAAACACCAAGTGTTCCAATAATTACTATCTTGTGGAAAATGTCTACAAAATAGTAAGCATTTACAAATCGGAAAAAGCTCCATCTCTCGTCAACTAGTACATACGTAATGTTGTCAGTTGAGTGACTATATAGTTCTACTACAAAGTCATAGATGGCGCTCAAGCTACCCGTGAGTAGTCAAGTGACAAAAGAAATAAAAATGAAGCAAGTGGATCACAATTTCGCCGCCTCGGGCAGAGCCTGCCATGGTGTAGCGGCTTAACACGTCTGACCCGGCTTGTCAGAAGACGTGGGTTCGAATTCCGCTGGCGGCGTGAATTTTTTCCGCTTGCTTCGTTTGTATTAACTTTGTAACCAAAAAGTTAATATCAATATCTAGTGTTTGATTAAAACACCAAGTGTTCCAATAATTACTATCTTGTGGAAAATGTCTACAAAATAGTAAGCATTTTTTAAAATTGTAGCTTGCCACTGTAAGTTTGATGATATCGTTGAACCATTAAACAGGTGGCCTGCCCACTGACCTTTCCGCTCCTCTTGGCCACCACACTGTGACAGCTTTTGCCCACCGATCGTCACTTCGTCTTGCCAAGTGTCCTGTTCATCTCCAATTCAAACTTGCTTACCTAAATCTACGACTTTCATTTTCAACTAATATTAGCAATACTATTAGTTAATTTGGCTAGACCTGAACTGAGTAGATTATTGTTAAATCCGAGTGAAAGCCCTCTGTGCGGCTTCAAAGTCCGACAACACGGCTTACCCAGTCAGGCTTGCCGCAGGCTAGACTCCGCAAATAAACCCTATTACTACAGAAATACAAAGCTTCTAAAATTAGTAAGTACGTTACGATTTATCGCACCTAATTTTTGACTGAAATGAGTGTGTATGAAAACTGAACACAGGTGTTTCAATATAGGTAAAAGCCGGAGCTAGAAACTGAATAAGTTTTTGGGAAGTAGGTCGTATGAAACAATTTTCGGACTTACCATACAAATTGTTCCAAATGTCCCCCAATCTTGTTCATACGTAGGTGGCCGATAGTTTTTACTTAGAAATATCTATCACCATCAAAAGCCACCCTGCACGTAACATTGACTATTTAGTTGGTTCACTCACAAGATTGATATTTGTCACTTCGTGAATTTCTACCTAGTCTGGTCAAGATATTGCAGGCCGAACCATCTGATTGTCGCAAAGAAAGATGGTTCCATGCTCCAAGCTTCAGTCCCGGTTGCTGGCAATCGTTACACAACCATGTCCAAAGGTCTGCTACTTGTAGAAGGTGGTTGAAGAACTCTAACACCAGTATTTATTAAGTCATTAGATGAATCGGTGACCCACCCGAACAGAAGAGTAAGACAGCATGGCATAAAGTATCTGTTCTAGTATCTACATTATCTTCAGTAGTATTATCTGGTTATTTGCGCCAGTCTGCACACGTACAGAGTAACATATCACACGTTATGAAGCGTCGGGTTTGTTTAAAGCTGCCTAATGACGTGTTCATTCCTGGAACGCGATGTTTTGTCAGAAATTCCCCGTTGAGGCCTTCCGCTAACTTTGCGAGGCATGGCGCAAGCGACAAGCTTTTTATAAGATTTACAGAGTTCACTCATCAGTCTTTGCCGTGTGGTGTTTTAACAGCCGTTTACGCTGTGCTTACCCCGTATGGGACATCGGCGTGATAATGTATCCACACATCCAGTCTACAGCCAGCCAGTCCACTGTACGTATGCCTACAATAGGGTATGCCACATGGCACGATCTGGCGTTTTCGCTGTCCAATCTGCTTTCCTGTAACAGTTATGTGCCATGTGGTGCCGGCTTAGAACAGCATCACGCTTTATCTTTTCCGTAGGTGTCGTAAGAAGCGACTAAGGGATTTGAGAGTAGATGTGTACTGCAATTTTAGGCGAGATGGGCGGACGGACAACCCGGCACAATAATGGTGTAAATGACTCACTCTGAAACTTTTGTCAGATATGGCACTTTTTCTTTTGTCTTTTACATTCGTTTACAGAGTGATATGTATGTATGTACATATGCCTCCCCCAGGGTATGCCACAAGGCACGATCTGCCGTTTTCGCTGTCTAGTCCATGCTACCAGCCGCCTTGTTTATGTCGTCGGTATGTATCTGGCTGAAGGGCGTCCAACGCTATGCTTAGGTACCTAGGCGTAGCCTTACTGGAGAACTGCTTAATCTACAGTTCATCGATTCTATGACAGATTATGACCAGCCCACTGCCACTTCAGCTTGCTGCACAATTCCAGACCTGACTATGTCCGTTACTTTGAACTCTGGTGGATAATCTTATCTATTACTGAGCTCTCTAGCCTTTCCATAGATCACCGAGATGTGGCCTCCACTCGAGAACCCGCTTACTCCTCTACTACTTGGTTCATAGAAAAGGAGACCCGAAATGGCGGCATTATTCGCATCTTGCTCAAATGTCATGTAGTATGAAAAAGACACAAACAATAATGTTGCCATTTCGGGTCCCCTTTTCTATGAACCAAGTAGTAACCCTCTCGCTCGTCGCTTGTGCCTTACGTAATCCCAAAAGGAATAAGCGCCATCAGTCACAAGTTTTGCAGGAATCCCGTATCTGTCAAATCCTCTCACAGAGCCAAATGCGTCCCCCAAGAAAAATGGACAGTTTAGGGTTACTGGGGAAAATAAATCGTCAAGTCGTATTTTGGTATGCGGAACCCTGACGGAGAATCACACATATCGTTCGTTTCTGCGTTATTATTACGATTTTACACCTTACTTTCATACAAATACATCACCTTCCTGCCCTTATCCCTATTTTTTGTATGAACACAAAATCATGTTGCGAAAAGATTTGGCTTAATTTAACGACCGGCCGCCTGCCTGACGTCAACCCTCTTTGGGAATGCTATCGTAGGTAGTATTACCGCCACCATACAGTTGACCATGGTCAGCAGATATTATAGCCAGCCAAGGTCAAACTCTACGTCGCCCTTTACGAAACACCCTGAGTAGAATAGGGGTGGCAGAATTCTTAGCCACTACCACTCGGCTTTTCATACAAATACGATTTATGTAAAACTGTTTGACAGACAACGTAGCGTCCAAGGATGCGTCTGTCAAATCGTTTGACATAAAACGGGGATTAAGATTGAAATTCGTATTCGTTACGCAGCGCTAAAATAGCAACGTATTACTATACGTATACTTACGTATACTTTACGTGTGGGAAATTTGATCATCAAATTGATGATGTCAGTCGATGATCGACCTGATTGACCCTGATATAAGAGTTTAAAAACCATCTAGTAGATGACTTACCGCCTTTTATTTAATGAACATCTGACATGGTTGGCTAAGGTTCACTTGCCCTCTGAACTACGTAACTAGTAATATCGCCCAGCAAGTCTATCTACCCATTTAAGAGACCAACTTATACAGCCGATGTGGCGCAGTGGTTAGTATGACTGCCTGCCACGCAGAAGGTTCCGGGTTCAATTCCCGGTGGGGTCACTCACAAAGTTGATATTTATCACTTTGTGGATTTGTTCCCAGTCTAGTTAAGACATTGCAGGCTGAACCACCTAATTATCCGAAGAGCAAGATGGTTCCGTGCTTCGAATGGGCACGTTAAGCCGTCGGTCCCGATTGCTGTCTACAATGGCGGTCGTTACACCACCATGTCAAAGGTCTGCTACTTTCAGTAGGCGGTTGTAAAACTCTGACACCAGGGTTCATTGGGTTGTTGGGCGACTCGGTGTCCCACACGAAGAGAGAGAGAGAGAGGGAATGAATGGCGATAGTTCCTACCGTTTCTGAATTTAACCTCTCATTTTCACGGTGTATTTTTCACAGGTTATGGTCGGTCTCACGTGGACAATTCGTCAAAATGGTATTAAAGTTGGATTCACGCGCTTAGAGAATTTTGGTGGTGGCTGTGACCTAATCTTACCTGAATGACCCTTATAATTTAGTGCTGTAATATTTCACTCGGTGGTGTAGGTTAACCTAACCTTACCTTTTATGTGAATTAGTCTATTTTTGGAAAAGAGGAAACTCACTGTAGAAAGTGTACGTAGTCTGAAAGTCTAGAAATGAAAACAAAAATTGAAATAATGTGATGTGATGTGATGTGCACTTTTGCGATTGTAAGTTTGTGTGAGAGAGATATGACTATGACCAATATATGACAACATGGGAACAAAGTTTTTGATGTCATATTTATACAGTCTGACATTGCACGACTGAACTTTATTATCTATCTACATGTGTGCTATTGTTTTACAGGAGAGGATTTGAAATAATTTTACCTACTTTACTATTTCAATACCAGTTTAAACTTATGAAAACACTAGGATTTTGTTATGAAGAAAGTTTTACAGCGGGGTAAAAACTTTGAGTACGCAAAGCTACGGTTAAGTTGTAGAAGCCTGTATAGTTTGAAAAGAAGAAAATACTAACCGATTTTTTTCTTTTTCTATGAAAATTTCTAGCCTTCATATACATTCGTACATACAAATTACATACATGTATCTCTTGCAGGGTAGGCATAACGTAAACGGCTGACAAAAAATCGCTACTGTGGTCCGATTGACCTCCTACGAGTATCACCGGCTAGTGATAGGTGGTCAATTTGTCGCCTAAAATTGTAATACACGTCACTTTTTAAATCCCTAAGTAGCTTCTTACGACGACACCCACGGGAAAGATATCGAGTGATGCTATTCTAAGCTGGCACCACACAGCATACCCTGAAAAGTACTCAAAAACTTATTCTTAAAACACAATAGTGGACATTAAATAAGTACCAAAATGTCGTCATGAAACCTTCCATCGCGAATGCAAAGAATTTCGTTTTTTATTTTCCCAAGCGTATTTTCCCCAACAAAACCGTACTTTTGTTAATTTACGAGAGAACCTTTTTCGCGCCTCAAATACATACAAACTCATCTCAATCCGGGCGGGAAAAAATCGCCAGCAATTTTTTCATCCATTTTCTCTAACAAAGTACCCTCAATGTTATTTGACAAAGGTTATTTGTATGAAAAATTCTATTGTTCCCGCCAGCAATCTGTCAAAATGGCGACGACAGTGTTGCCGCTTTTTAGATGGATCACTTTATTTTATGCTGATTTTTTTATGTATTCTTTTGCGATTTGTTTTCTTTAAATTTTTGTAGATTTATGGATGAAATATTATAAAAAATAATGTTTTTGTTTGCAGGTAATTCAACGCATCATTCCAACAAGTAAAGAGGTAAAAACAGCAGGCTCTACCCACTCATTTAAAAGATCAACATTTAATGGTTTTACGTACAGATATCAAGCAAAACCAGTGTAAGCTGAACCCTTAACTATGGAGGTAAAGCCGAACTTATATTTAAATTATTACCCCAGGGCAGAATTCCGTACACATTTTCAGATCTTAACTTAAAGTAATGAACATAATATTAAACGACAATGATTTTCACGAGTCGAGAATATTTTCCAAACAGATGAGAAATTCCGACAAGAAAACGAGTTTTGGTCCTTTGATATTTTCTCCCGAAACAGGTCAAGGTCTGAGCTTGAAACCGGTTACAATTATACCGGTATACTTGTACCCGGTTCGTGATTAATTTCTTGACCGACGTCATGTGTCGCTTTATTTTTACTTCGTTCGTGAAAATATTGATTATAGACATCAGCACACTACAGCAGCACGAGATCTGGGTGCCAAGTCTACAAATTTTTTGCCATTGTAAAGCCAGCGACATTCAACTGTCATTATTTCTATTGCCACTGTGATTTTCCATGTTAAAAATTGTTAGCATTACGAAATGTCCGAATTCATCCAAATGACATGCCATCGGAATTCAAATGAACCAATTTTTTTTAGCAGACTTGGGGCTCATGTCATTGCATTGTCTTCGCTTTCAAATGCCATCAGATCGAAAGTGTACTTACTTTGTTGGTAGGTAATAGTATGGAGGTAATAGTAAAAATAACGATATCAGTTACTGGTACTATTAACAATGCCAACTTCAAAAAATAGCTACCGGTTACAATTTAATAGGTGTGTAAATATAAATTTTATTTTTTGCATGTCTTGAATAGTAAAAATAACGATATCTAGTTACTGGTACTATTAACAATGCCAACTTCAAAAAATAACTACCGGTTACAATTTAATAGGTGTGTAAATATAAATTTTATTTTTTGCATGTCTTGAATGGGTAGCTAGATTTGGTACTGATAATTCAGTCAAGGGATTCTTTACTGGATAACTTTCTTTCATTGTGACTATTCGGAGTTCATATCGAAGTACCGGTCTTCTTTTCGTGTGGGACACCGAGTCATTCAACGACCCGATGAACCCTGTTTTAGTACCGAAAAGAATACCGGTATACCGTTATTGTTTTCTTATAACCGGTTTCACAGCCCTATTCATAGAAGAGGATTCAAAGGTAATACTTGGAGGCGGAAGAGTTTAATAGAGGTTGTTAGGATTATGAATAATTAAATTTGAATTTTTAATCAATTTGCGTTGTATTGTTGGTTATTGGAAGGATAAGGGTTAATTTTCGTTCAAGACTTTATGAAAGAAAAGTTAGTAGTAACCTACTTAATAAGATTAACTCCGAAAGATATAAGACACAAAGACAGACTTATCCAACTAAGGGCCAGATTTCCAACTCGATTTTAAACAACTACTTACCAATTTCGTAGGCATTTAAAAATCTCAAAACCGTTGAAAATTTTATTCAACATATACTATTCGCTTTCTAAAAGAAACTGACATGGACGCACTATTTGAAGTAAATCCAATAGAAATTCTTAAGAAAATCTGAATACCTATCTACGAAACAGTGAATGTTATTCCTCGCTCGTTCATACATTACAGTTCTAATTGTAACTGATTTGAATAAAAGAATAAAATTAAAATAAACCAACAAACAGAGCAACACTATTCATTCACAACTCCGCCTACGCTGTCCAGAGGTTTTTTATTTATTTCTGTGGTTAGGTAACAATTTGAGGAATACAGATGTGTGATGAATGATTTGTCACAAGAAGGTTACATGTTACAAAATCTAAATGGAACCGATCAAATTTTAAAATAACTATTATCAAATATTAATATACTCGTAGCACTTGTCAATTGATCAAAAGTTTAACTGACTAAAAACTTAAATTAGATTTTCTAACATATAACCCAGAAGAACTATGCTGTAAAAATCCTTTATAACAGGCCGCAGTTATCAAGAATTTAAAATTGTATTATATTACCTTAGTTTGGCCCTGAATGATCGAAAATCCGACCTATGATAATTATGCGAGTAAAAAAATCTGACATAATGAAATAATACTCTCTTTTTTGTTTTTTTGACTGCTAACGTCTTCCTCTTCCTCATAAATAAATTCTAATCCTCAAATTGAAATAATTCTAATCTTTTTCAGATTTTTATTTCTCTACCTCATAACAGCATCCCCATCAACACTACCCGATCATGGTTACATCTTTTTTTAGCGCAATATCTACAGTTTCACATCATTCCTGTTCCCGCTGGACAAGTAAATGTTTTTGTTGTCGAGATCGATATCTCTAAACGTTTGACGCTACCGATGTTGACCGTACTGCCAGGTGGGTTTTTTTAGTGATCCGTACAAATACACTGACAGAATTTCTAAATAAATCCAAGCTTATAAAATAGAAACGGGAGAAAATAATGTTGCAGAGTAAAATGGCCCATCCCAATTTTAGAGGTTTGTCATAGAGAGCCCTTTGTACCGATTTAGCAAGCAATATGGCACTGAAGATTGATCTCAACGTTGAGAGCAATTTATAAATACGGACCTGAGTTTTATCTCAATATCATTATATTAACGTCACCGTTAACAGCTACAGTGAGACCTCGACTTATATCTCGCGCTAGGAGACTTCAGATGTGTCAAGTCGTATGGAATTTATCAAAACAAGTGAAGACTTTTGGCATGAGAAGATCATCTGGCATCTGAAATATTATTTGTCGCAGGTCGTATCCTAGCATACCTAGCTGGGTTTAATGGGTCGTCGATGAAAATAAATTAATTGAAATTTAATTGAAATGTATTTTGTAGATGGTCAAACGGTATCATAATCAACGAATGATAAGAACCCAAGATGAAATATATTACAATCTACGGAACCCCAGTTTATCTGTTAAAGATTTTGGCCTTTTTATATTTCATTGGAATAGGATGTTTCCGACCAAACAGATCGTAAAGTGACAATGTTTATTGTGTAGAAATAAAGAGCTAACAAGGCAAAAATTAAGTCAGACAAAGTTAAGTACGTACTAAGTCCACTAAATACAAAGCTATTTTTATGATAGGTCATCATTAATAGGTATCAAAGGCTGTATTTTTTTAGCAAAATACCTACACTTTGCTTTCTTGAAGCGCATGTAATCAATGCCGTGTGGTAGCGGCTAAGAATACTGCCACCCCTACTCTACTCAGGGTGTTTCGTAAAAAGCGACGTAGTTTTTGTCCTCGGCTGAATATCTGTCGACTATGGTCAAGTGCATGGTGGCGGTGATACCACCTACAACAGCATTCCTAAAGAGGGTTGAAGTCAGGCAGGCGGCCGGTCATAAAATATTGTCAAATCCTTTTGCTTCATGATTTTGTTCTCTAGCAAAACATGTTGCGCTGACCACAATTGATATGGGATACGGGCAGGCATATGACGATGAATCAATGCAGATATTAAAAAATAAGTACGTGTGTTAGAAAGTAACAAAACGGACATTTCTCAGTGTTTTTTTTTTATACCGCTTATAGTTCTTTCTTTAAATAACTAACTCCGCTGACTCAGCGACCCAAAAGAGGATCTTGGCCTCCGAAACGAGCTCTCTCCACTGATCCCTGTCCTGCACGATCTCCTGCCAGTTGCTGACTCAAAGATCGTTCAGGTCAGCGACTCTCTCCACGTCTCTAAAGCGGTACTTGGATCTAATAGTTATTTATTACAAAATATTATAAAGTGCTAAATACAGTCATAATAAGTGATAACCATGGATGACGGCGTCTTACCGCATCCATACTGTACCACAAAAGCTTAAGCCCGAGCTTAAAATCATTGTTTCCTTAAGAACCGTTAGATACATTGACGATGTGTTAGGTGGGTTGCACACGTGCTTGGTGATTTTGCGGTCTTTACTCAATTACTTAAATTTTATTTACTTTAGGTACTTCATGATACCTGCCAGCCAGCAAACAAATCACAACCTAAGACAACCACAATTTGAGGCGGTGACATGGATCATGAAGCGACCAAGGGATTTTGAGGGTTGATATATGTATTGTAAATTGTAGGCAACAGGCTAACAACCGGTCGCTATTAGTGATACACCATCTTCGAATGACTCTCAAACATTTGTCAAGCGTGGTGTAAATGGCCGTTTTTTCAGCCGTTTACGCTCTGAGTATTGCGCAAGGGACATAGGCGTGATGTATGTACATATGGAGGGTATGGATGGTAACGGATATTCAGTAATGAAATAGTATTTTTTCCGAAAAAAACATGGGCATGTGTGAAAACCGCCAGAGACCCTATAAACCAAAGATGAGAGGTTTGGTTAGAGTGTTAAAGATCATCGCAAACAGAGGTTAAGTCGATGAACCAAATAAACCGGACAGTTAGATGGTGCATACGGTTAGAATGGGTGCACCGATTTGAATATTTTTTGTTCGATACTATACATACCTATATAATCTTTCCTCGTAAATATATTCTATTTAATTAAAAAAAGTCTCGAAGTGGTAGGTAAATTCTTGTTGCTTTAAACTATACGTATACATTCTATGAGTCAATTCGTTTAAATCATTTTACTCTTTAGGACAGGTGAATTAGAAAATGCAGGTTGAAGGCAGTTTGTACCTATATTATTCACTTCTCTACTGGCATTTATTCGATCTATTTTGATTGTTTATTTATTTAACCGTTTATTGTACACAATAAAACACAAAGGACTTAACATATTGAATAATACACAACAGGTCAGCTTAAATTGTTTGTTGAAATTAGCCCTTATATTATTTCAGCAAAATTATTAACTTCTGTATAATAAATTCCTAATCCATTTCAAAGCTTTTAACACACGGACTCAACACAAATAGTTTTATAAACTAAGTGCGCTTTCCACACTGTGCTCTCCACTTCACTGTTCCCGCTGAGAGGGAATTTTAGACTAAGAGCTAGTGACGGGATAAAAAGTATTATTGGATGAGCAATGAATTACAGAATGTAATTATATCAACTGCAAATATTTTAAGGGGTGAATCAGCTCATGAAACTGAACAACTTTCCTCAAGGACACTTTATCGACAAATTACAAATTGACTTGCTAGTGCATTTTGTATGGGAGGTCCAAATATATATATTTTTTCATCTTTCAACCCATGTTTCTTAGGGAATGTTGTTCGGTTTCGTGAGCTGGTTCACACCTTAAAATATTTGCAGTTCAGTTTTTGTGTTCTTATACATATAATGTAACGAAAGTGATTGGTTAAATTAACTGTGGTAGAAGTATGAATCTGTAAGTTTGTGTATATTTTGTATGTTAATTAAATAAACATCATCCTAACAATCATTCATTATGTATCAGATCACTAGCTCGCACGACTAGCTCTTGGATTATTTCCAGTTCCCGCCAAGTGGGGTTCCCATTCTCTTTGCACGGAAAGTTTTAAACGCATCCCGCTCAATTGGAAAATTGGATCAAATGATCGCAGCGTAGTTTAGCGAATTAGCTTTAAGGCCGCTATAGAGCTTTTCACGAAGCCCATACAATTTTCCCCTGCCAGACCTCTCGGAGCGTCATTTTGCGAAAAACATGGGGATGTTTGAATATTTTTTACAGTGATATTATGAATAAAAATAAATATATTTTTCTGCAATTAGATTAAGTACATCTTCTTAAATAACATATATTTTTTTTAAATCTTTACTACTGTTATTTTTTCATACAGAAGCCGTTATAATAGCGCATTATTTTGCAAAAAATCGTATATAAAAACGTGGTATTATTCTATATTTCTGAATAAAATTGTAAAATGTTCACTGTAGACTTTGTTCTCAAATATATACTCTATTTTTTTGTATAATTGATATTTTTTTACAGTGAACCAAAACTCTAAAACTCACGCTTGATTTGAGGTCTTTTCCTGAATTTTGGTTTTGTCGCTTTAGATATCGCTGTTTGTAACAGGTTTAAAACTAAAATGTTAATATTTACATTGTACATTTATTAGATGAAGATATGCTTGATTAAATGTTCAAGTAACATATTATTTTTACATAACGGTTTTCGAGAAACTCGCATGTTTATAAAGCCAATATTTGCAAATTTGCTAGAAAAAATTGAATGCGCTCTTAACCAGACGTGAAGTTGAAAGGAATGGTTAATAGTGATGGAAAGTATCGAGTATTTTACTTACCTATTACCTAATTTTGTTACTAGGTACATAGCAAAAAATACTTTACAATTTCTTAGATTTTAAATATTCTTAAACCCATTTTTTCAACATAATAATAATGGCTTTACAATTAAGGTTAAAATTAACAGTCACAACAGTCAACCTGATATGGGTTTCCCTTTTTCTACTTTGAATGGCTTTAAAGAATACAACATTTTTTTTACCATAGAAACCATAATATAGTTATCCTATATGATACAAACATTCTAAACGCTCTAATGATTCTAATACTAACTCACTCCTAATACTTAGTGCAGTAGTAGGTATGCTTCGGAAATGTCCATTTTGTTACGGTAGGCGGTAGGTATAAAAAAAAATGTTACATCACGTGAATAAGTGCTAAATAACCGTGATTTGTGTAACATGTAAAAACAAATTATATGAAAATTATACTAAAACAAAACGGACATTTCCGAAGCAGTCCTTACGGGGTAGGCAGAATGTGAACGGCTGTGTAAAACGGTCATTTACACTACGTCTGATAAAAGTTCGAGAGTTGTTCAGATGACATTATCAAGCTTTTTGCCTAAAACTGCCAAAGACATCAATTGTTTAATACCACTTCTTATGACACCCACGGCACGGCTATGGGATTATCCTATTCCAAGCCGGCACCACACGGCACTCACACACGTTACATACCTATTACAGATTCTGATGTAAATGTACTACGAATTCAAACAGTCACATCACTAAACTAAAGTAAAGAATGTGTGAAGTCATACACTGCAATACATTTTTGTTGACTTAAAAACTATTATCTCGAGAAAGTATAATTGTATGGAAATAAATTATGGTATTGAATAATTATTTGGTGAAAGAAAGCTACGAGTTTTAAGTCGGTTTAGGGAATTATGTGTTTGTATTGGGAAAGATAAATGTTGAGTGGGTGAATACCAAGTGATAGTATTTAGAAAAGTATTTGGAAATTTATAATAGTGTAATTACGATTACTTACTATTTTTTACATTATGGATGTAGATATTCAATAGCAACGGGCAAAATAAGTATGTTTTAGTTTTAAGCAGTTAAAACACGACTTACTAGACGAAAAGTTAGCAAATAAATAAATAATGAAATGGCTTGGGATTGAAAATATTCTAAGCCATAAGTAAAATTCGAACCTACAGCTTTTCATCACTATAAGTGATATTGTAATATTAAGGTACGGTATATTTGATGCCTAATAAAAATCTCGCAGGTTTTCTGAAACATTATTTTTGCTAAAGGTGGGTTGGTGGGCTGAACTAAGCCAATTTATTCGGCTTCGAATTCAAATATTCGACTATATTTCCTTTGTTTGTTTGTAACGAACCATTTCCAAAAAATCTATGGCTTCTGTACTGCCGATTTAATTCTTGTGTAACACGAGTTTTGAAACAGTGCAAAATAGCAAGAATTTTGAATATTTTAATCTATTTTTGGCTTGAAGGGAACTTGCATAGACAAACTGCAAAAAGAATTGGAAAATGTGCAGTTTTTAGATAAGTACCTTGTTTAAATAGGGGCTTTATTAGAAATCAATCTTTATTCCTATAAACGTTACGACCCATATTGTCTCGATTGGCATTTCAGAATACTAAAAAGGACCCCGCACGATTTGTTCGACAAGGGCCGTCCGGTCAAGTTGCCTGAAATTTTGGGGAAAGGTAGTTTGTAAGGCTCTCATCAAAATATACAAAAATCAGCGAGCAAAAATGACCAGTTTTTGAGATATAGCTATTTTGATGTTGAAGTCACAAAACATACTTTTATGTAAAAACGTTAACGTAAACGCCGGCCGCGCGAAATATTTCTTGTCATATAAACGCGCCCTAACACTGGCACGCGCCCTCTGTTTTAGCGTTCATCCTTCATTTAATGCCTTGCAGTTGACATACAGTTGAGATGTCTGTCTGTATAGTCAGCTTTACAACCACAAGCACACGCCCTCTGTTTTAGCGTATTGCTTTTTTTAGTTGTTTGTAGCATAAATAGGAAATTAAGACGTCTGTCTGTATTGGTCCACCTGACACAAGCACACGTCTTCAGTTTTATCGTTCACCCTTTATTTAGTGGTATGCAGTTGATATGCAGTTGAGATGTCCGTCTGTGTAGTCAGTTTTGCGACCACAAGCACACGCCCTCTGTTTTATCGTTCATTCTATATTTTAATAGTTTGCAGTTTACATGCAGTTGAGATGTCCGTCTGTATAGTCAGCTTTACAACCACAGGCACACGCCCTCTGTTTTAGCGTATCGCTTTTGTTTAGCCGTGACGTGTCGCGGTTTTTAGAGTTATTTCGGTAGTTGAAAATTTTAATTAAACTAACAATTTATTAGCGAGCGAATTTAGTTTCGCGACCTCATGTTCATGGATAAATTTAGTGATAGTTAGTTGTTTCTATTTTATAAATTGAAAATGAATCCCTTGCGAGGTAAGCAGAGCATCAACGGCCTCAAAAAATACGGTCGTTGGATATCGCTACGTCTGACAACTAGACAAGGGCAATTTTAGCTATTTTCGTGTATCAGTGACAGGTTGTCAGCCTGTCGCCTTAAATTGCATTACATATTATGAAGCCCTCGAGTCCTTAGTCGCTTCTTACGACACCCACAGAAATGAAATGGAGGCTATTCTAAGCCGGCATCACATGACAATCATGAAAGTTTTACTTTAATATGCAATGTTACCGGCAAACTGGTGAATCTAGGCATTTATACGAACATCCTTTATTATGAGGCAGGTAATCATAGACAGCAACCGGGACCGACGGCTTATCGTGCCCATCGAAGCACAACTTGAAAAAAGCAACTATCTTGCTTTTGGACAATCGGGCGGTTCAGCCTGTCCTAAACAGACTGAGATCAAATTCAGTAAGTGTTAAATAACAATTTGTGAAGTGACCCAACGAGAATCGAACCCGGAACCTTCTGCGTCGCAAGAAATCGCACTATCACTGCGCCACATCGGCTGTCTAATACAAAATGTTCATTTTCATTCTTTCGTTTGCGAAATCGAGTCATAAAACTACCCAATGACCCCTGGTGACAGATTTATTCCATCTCCTAGGTACGACAATTTTCAATAACCCAGGTAAATCAATCCGTATCAGTAATTTGCTAAAACCTTAAAAAGCTTTCAGGAATAGATTCAAACTCTAAGGCAAGAAACATTATGAAACTAAATAAATAAATAAGTTGTGCGTTATTTTAGCGCTGAATAACGCATGCGTTAGGACATTACAAATGCGTATATCAAACCGTTTCACGTAAACCGTATTTGTATCAAAAATAAGGTGGAAAATCGCATTTTTCTAATAGCGATAGCGCTGTGCAAAAATTTACGTAGTAACGGACGGTAAGTGTGTTTCTCAGAAAGCATTCAAGAAGAAATGCAAAGATACGGTCTCAAAGATAGATGAGATAAGAAATCTAGATATCTCGGAGGTATAAAATAAACTTACAGAAAAAATCCATTTCCTATCCAGTCTACTCTAAGCGCTGGATCTTTTCAAAGCAGAAAATACTTCTTTAGTTAGTTAATGAACTCATAGTCGAGTGGTTGAACACTTTGCTTCCCGATTCAAAGGTCGTGGGTTCAATTTTTAAGCTGTTATTTATGGATGATTAGATGAGACGAGCAGATGTAAAATGATACGAAATTATGTGAGTGGATCGTACGTAGACAAAAAAAAAGGCGGCCGCTCTCTTGAAAACAACGTAAAATTCCCAAAAACCAAGTTAAATGAACCTGAGAAGCTATAAAAAAGTTTATGCCCCCATTCCTATTTTTACTTCTTGTAATAATAACATCACCGAAAAATATCATCGCCCAAAAATAGCACCATCTTTATATCATATTCTAACAAAAATATTATAAGACGCCGTATCAGAAGTAGGCCGGAAATATGCCAAAAATATACCGGGTGTTTTTCCATGCAGGCTTTGCTAAATACAGCCGTCAAGCAGAATAACGCGACACTCCCGGGAGACACATATTCCATATTCCCATCGCTTGTGTTAGACCACAGATTACGTAACCAGGAGAAGACTGGGCATGGTGATTTAAATTTTAGATTTCGCTAAATACACAAATAATATTCGCATCGCTATACTACTCTACTTTTCTTTATACTTTTGTGTGAGATCATAGACTGAATAATTAGGAAGACAAGGCATAGTCATAATAATTTATTGACACAGTAGATGTTAGTACGCCATTATTTAAGGCGCTATACATCTATCCATATTAGCTATCCGTTGCGTTGGAAAAATACGATTTCTACTTTATTTTCATACAAAATATACAAATACGGTTCATGTGAAACGGTTTGACAGACGCAACCGTTAGCGCAAAAATTTCGCACAACGCTGCGTTGACGGAAGCATTTGTCAAACAATTAGACATAAACCATATTTTTATGAGGAAACTTGTATTGTTCCAACGCATGCGTTACTAAGCGCCAAAACGTCGAAACGAGCGTCGCGTGTATTCCTCGCCTGAGCGGAAAAAACGCAGTGCATTTGGTGGTATTTGCTGGAATGTTTGCATACCACGGCAGACATCGTTTCATCAATTTACGGCTATTGCAGGTTGTCATAATTTCGGCCATATAAATAAGAGCCTTATTTAATTGCGAGCGGATGTGGAGCGGAGCAGACGCTGAGTCCAAAGATCCTGCGAATCCTTCGTACGTCTGCGGAAAATGAGCTGCGATATCACCGGGCGTCCGCGACTAATTCGCTGCGCATGTGCCGGGTGTCCGATCCGCTCTGTATCCACTCGCAAATCGCTAGTGTGATAATTAAGGCTCTGCGTTGTCCTCTCTTTCCTATGTCATTGTAGAATACTTATTTTTATTTGATGTTTCACTCTGTTTTAAGGAAAAGTGAGGCACATTCCCAAATGAATGTTATGAGCCAAGTTGTTTTGTATTTAGCTACTCAGTAGCTGGTGCTTTTTAAATAATTGATAATTTGTTCCGCTCTAAGTATTCAAAATTTTCATCTCTGAACATAAAAAAATGCGTTACTTTACTTTGCATTACTTTACTTCACCTTAAAATTAATGAATAACTTGGTACATTGTTCAAAATCTGAAAAACAATTACGTAAAACATTTTTACTTTGATATAAAAGATATTTTTAATTTCACCAACAAGTAAATACCGGCTTAAAAATTGAACCCACGATCTTTGAATAGGAAAGCCAAGTGTTCAACCACTTGACTACGAGTTCCGAATTTTCTATCGTGAAAAGGTTCTGCGGATAGTGTAGACTGGATAGGAGATGGATATTTTTATGTTAGTTTATTTTATACCTCTGAGATATCTAGGTTTCTTATCTCATTTATCTTTAAGACCGTATTTTTATTCGAGGTTCAATTTATACCTGTAAGGTTTTAGCAAATTACTGAACTGGATTTATTTAACTAAGTAATTTAAGATCCTTGCACTATTACTTACAAGAAAATCTACCTGCAAGTTTAAGATACCAACTTATACTGGATTTTCATACAAATACTAAGGAAATCCAGTATAAATTTATCCCTTAAATGAGTAGATGGATTGGCTGGAGATAGAACCTAAGAAATGGTTTAATAAATCTGTCACCAGGGGGTCATTGGGTAGTTTTATGACTCGATTACCCACACGAAAGAATGGCAAGGAACATTTTGCTTTGAGAATCTAAATTTACTTCAACTATCTAGAAAGTTATTAATAAAACCTTATAAATAATGTGTGGTCATAACAAAAATATTCGGAATACGAGATCCAACAACATTATCCGTAAACATTATTATTCTGTACAATTGTGCCAACATGACAGGCGGAAAAAAGCGGAAAAACGTAACAAAACAAACATGGCGTAGGATGCTGAAACATTACACTCCGTCGTGTTAAGATAATTAAGGAGTCAGACCTTTGAGTGCAAAAAGCGGGTAACATGACGTGTAGACCAAAATGAACGAGCTATATGACCTAGAAGTCTGACTAGTCATTTCAGACCTAAATATTTTAATAGTTTTTAATAGGATTGGCCCGCGTTTGTTTGCTGTCTCACCTGCTAGTAAGTGGTGATGCAGATGATGTTGGAACATGCATGCCTAGGTATTGCCTATTTACTCATGCCTTGCTAGACCCAAGTTAGGTATAGTGTTGGGATTGGTTTACTATCTCTAAGAATCGCACTAAAGTTAATAAATAACATCAATAGCCACAGCATTCTACAGCTTGACTTGCAGAAGTTGAAATTGTAAACATTTTGGAAAGAAATACACGTAACGTATTATTGTGCATTATTTTTGCGCTGCGTATCACCTGCGCAACGCCTGCGTTGGGACAATATGAATTTC
Source organism: Phthorimaea operculella (assembly GCA_024500475.1). Taxonomy (NCBI): domain Eukaryota; kingdom Metazoa; phylum Arthropoda; class Insecta; order Lepidoptera; family Gelechiidae; genus Phthorimaea; species Phthorimaea operculella. The sequence continues at coordinate 33,184 of JANFCV010000403.1, read as the reverse complement.
GACCTTATTTTCATACAAATATGGTTTATGTTAAATTGTTTGACAAACGCTTCTGTCAACACAGCAGCGTTTTGCGATATTTTTGCGCTTCTTCTTCTTTTCGTGTGGGACAACGAGTCGTTCAACGACTCGATAAACCCTGGTGTCAGAGTTTTTCAACCGCCTACTGCAAGTAGCAGGCCTCTGACATGGTTGTGTAACGACCGCCATCATAGACAGCAACCGGGACCGACGGCTTAACGTGCCCATCCGAAGCACGGAACCATCTTACTTGCGGACAATCAGGTGGTTCAGCCTGCAATGTCCTAACCAGACTGGGATCAAATTCACAAAGTGATAAATATTAACTTTGTGAGTGACCCCACCGGGAATTGAACCCGGAACCTTTGCGTGGCAGGCAGGCATACTAACCACTGCGCCACATCGGCTTGGGATTTGGGATTTTTGCGCTGACGGATGCGTCTGTCAAACTGTTACATATAAACCGTATATGTATGAGAATAAGATGGAAAATCGTATAGATCAAACACAACGGATACCCTGTTATTCACTTTTAGACTAACCAACAACAAAAACAGTAGCCAAACTAATCCAGAACGAGACATAATCTACTGTGGCGTCATTAGTTACATACAAGTTATAGCTAATCTGCTGTTCGGTGCGAGATAATTGGCAGCAATTAGTTCGTTTATAGCCAAAATCTCGTTAAACGCACAGACAGTAATTAACTCTTTATGCAGTAGAGTGGTGCTGGATTAGAATGGCATCACCCGTTTGTGAAGGAGAAGGAAGGAAAGGAGTACAGCGTTGCCTGTGACAATAAGTATGCTCTGCTTTTGTCAACCGGCACTGCTCTTGCGGTCAGAGGTAAGTCAATACCCAGCAGTAGAGTGTTGATAAAGCAAACTTCACGTCGTACAAAAGAAAAACTGAACTTGTATCGACTTAAATATGACTTGCAGATAGGTAGTCATGAAATCGAAGGATAATACCTACAATAAATACTTATTACTTAATGTTTCACTTCAAACTTCTTTTCTTTACATGCTTAACAGAACGCATAGTTAGTACATGGTAGTAAGGTTACAGAAGGTTCATTCGACCCTATTTAAACACCAAAAGTCCAAAACATCGGAGATGATGACCCACTTTACCAGCGGGCTAGTCATATCTGTCGTAGAACCGGTGGACGGTGGAGTAAGCAGGTCTTCAGGTGGAGGCCACGCCTGCACATCGTTGGACGTCCTATGATCAGATGGACCAATTACTTAAAAACGGAAGATCGTGCCTTTTGGCGTACCCTGGGGGAGGCCTACGTCCAGCAGTGGACTGCTATGCCACACTGCTAATAAAGGAATACGTTTGTTTATAGCAAGCAACGGCAAATACATAGTAAATAGTAGTGAGGTACGCAAAATTATCTCATTTAAAAGCCTTGTTATGATTTCTCGACTTCTCAATTTTTCTCGACATTAATTTCCCGGGAACGAAGCCTACAAAGTTAGGGAATAAATTTTAATAGGTACGCAAGTGAATTCCGACTCTACACGACGAATATAATGTTGTTCCCATGTCATCTACTTGCTGTACCTATCTATTCTAATCCCAAAGTTCAGAAATTAGTGATAAATTATGATTTCCCACTGTATCCACACACCGGAAACCATTGATTAGAGCAGTGATTGGATAGATATTTGCCCCAATTTCCGGTGACTGTATGTAAACTGATTATTAGGATGATTTGGCTGATGTACTTAAATGTACGGGGAGTATAATTAGATGTTTGTACACGGTGTTTATTAATGTACAGAATTAATTTACTGGTATTTGTTCAATCAGCAAACTAATTTTGTCTTAGCGTTCGAATACTATACTGGGTGTTAGACTTCAACAAATCAAGCTGAAACTGACCAAATTTACCCATGAAACATGGGTCGAAATTTGAAAAAAACAATGACCTCCCTTACGAAATGTATCATAAGTCGACCGAATCAATTTGTATGGGGGTCCAATTTATTTTATATTTCGATCCATGTTCCATGGGGAAAGTTGTTCAGCATTACAAGTACCTTGACCTCCTTTCGGCTTTATTTGTTGTTCTGTAACAGGTTGTATATTAATTTCGCATACTCATTAAAAGTTAGTGATACATCCGTGTACATATGCTCCACATAAGATATCATCATATTAAAGTACAGCTATTCGAATAGACCATGCCTGTCAGATGTCAAACTAGATTTTGACAGCTGTCAAATATGGCTTGTTCGAACGGCCGCACTGTAACCAAAAAGCCACTTCCGCTGAATTTATCTTATTTCTTCCGTGTGCAAACGCTTGGAAAGTCAAGCGCGAAAGCATTGATTGGAGCGTGCAAGAGCGAACGCTTAAACAGAAAAGTCGCGAGTGGAAAACTCGGCTCATCTGACATCTGAGGGGATCTATATACATATAATAAAACAGAAACGAAACGAATTCTGTACATGGGATAGTTTAAAAAAAGGATTTTTACTTTCAATTGTGCTCAGGATACAGATCTCAGAACAATCGATAAAAAAAAATTTTGTCTGTTTGTCTGTCTGTTTGTTTGTCCATCTTTCACGGATAAACTACTGGACGGATTTTACCCAAATTTTGTGTCGAAATACCTTATTAGTCGGGTCAACATCTAGGATACATTTTACCACTCTAGGGTCTGGAGTACCGGATGTAGACCACCAGAAGCACCATTAAGAGCCCGGCTAAACTATAGGATATAGATATATGACTCCAAAGCAAAAGTTGTTAGAATTGATAGGACGCTTCTGCTGGCAAATAGACATCCGAGGTTTGGAGTACCTGATGTAGACCACCAGGTGCACCAACAGGAGCCCAGGTAAACTATAGGAGATACAGATATGACTCATAACCAAAAGTTGTTCAGCTTGATGGGACGCCTTTGCTGGCGAATAGACATCAAAGGTTTGGAGTACCTTATGGAGACCACCAGATGCACCAACAGCAGCCCAGGTAAACTATAGGAGATACAGATATGACTCCAAGACAAAAATTGTTCAGCTTGATAGGACGCTTCTGCTGGCGAATAGACATCGAAGGTTTGGAGTACCTGATGTAGACCACCAGGTGCACCAACAGGAGCCCAGGTAAACTATAGGAGATACAGATGACTCCAAAGCAAAAGTTGTTTCAATGGGACGCTTTTGTTGGCAAATAGCCATCGAAAGTTGGAGTACCTGATGTAGACCAACAGGTTCACCAACAGGAGTACATAGGTAAACTATAGGAGATACAGATATGACTCCAAAGCAAAAGTTGTTTAGCTTGATGGGACGCTTTTGCTGGCGAAAAGACATCGAAAGTTTGGAGTAGCTGATGTAGACCACCAGGAACACCACTAGAAGCTCAGCTAAACTATAAGAGATATTAAAATGGCTCCAAAGCAAAAGTCGTTCAGCTTGACGGAACGTCTTTGCTGGCATCTGCTGCCAATGCATCTAGGGTATTAGAAATATGGTTTCAACAATTAATACATAATTATTAGCGTGATGGATACAATTTTTAAGACGCTGGTGTGGAAATTTGTATTTTTCAATGTAAGTATAAGGAACGAAACGACACCAACGACAACGACCAGCTAACAATCAATAACAATATCACACTTCCTACATTTGAAAATGTAATCTGTTAGTGTGTATGACCTCACAAAAAAGGAAGACCTACCTGACCCGACAACCCCAGAAACAACCTTATGGCGCCGAAAAATTAGAAGAGCAAGGAAGATGAAGAAGTCTGTGTGGTAAACCTAAATGTGCATGAATCACGCAAAAAGTTTGCGATATTCACGCAAAAAGTTTGCGATATTTTGATGTGTGGTATGGTGGAAGATAAACATCTTGAACATATTTTATGATTAGTGAGAACCTTTATCAGCACTGGAGGGCCTGTCTGTCTGCCTATATGACGGAACAAAAATCTGTATTGAAAAAAGCGGCCAAGAGCGTGTCAGACACGCTCACAAATAGGGTTTCGTAGTCAACGTTTAAATATCAGGTCTTTCGGCATTACAAAGTTAATATTGTTGCTGGTTTGTTTGCAGCTGTATAGTGACCAACCGCAAATTGAAAAACTTTAATATTTTCTTAATCTTAAGTGGTACAGTATTCGTTATAGTTTTCATGGTAACTTTATAATAAGAACTATATTCCATATTTTTTTCAAATTTTTAGCATGCGTACTTTAGAAGTTACAGCTGGAACAAATTATGGCACAAAAACGCCCCTTTAAAAGCAAATATCTCGAGACAGAAACATTTTAGAGACTTTCTTTCAAAGAAACCTCCTTAGTTTTTAAAGACCTATTCAACGATACCCTACTCAATATTGCAGGAGAAAAAATTTTTTGCCCCCTTTCACATGTATGGGAAGGGGTCCAAAAACAAGTAAAATATTTTTCTCAACATTTCTAAGTTTGAATCAACACGATCTATCTTCATACCAAATTTGATGTCGATAGCTCCAAAACTGACGGAGTTATGAGGGCGCGGCATACAGACAGACAGACAGACAGACAGACAGACAGACATGACGAAACTATAAGGGTTTCTAGTAGACTACGAAACCCTAAAAAGTTGTTTTGCATGGTGTGCCGCTTCTGTCGGCCGGCTCATAAACTTCTCTTGGCGAAACGAAGTTCGCGGGCACCAGCTAGTATTTTATAAAATGTGATTATTATGAAGGTTTAAACTTTCGAAATTTCGTGAGTAGATACTGAATCGGTTGTAGGTAGGTATGAAATTAAGCGCAAAGGTTAGAATAGAACGGTAGCATTCTGGATATACCTACTAAGTTTGTCAAAGTATCCATTTATATTCCACAGAAAAAAGAAAAAGTAGAATAGAAAATAATTATACTAAAATCGGATTTCCAACACAAAATCTAGCTATAGTATTATTAATATGTTCTTATATATGCCTAGATTAACCAGTTTTCATAAATGCCCGCTTACCGGTAATCTTTTATTTCAAGTAGTGGTCGAAAACTGAGTTTTGTTATGTATGTTTGGATTTTGTAGTTAATACATAACGTTAATTCATTACAAATCCAAATTACTTTATGAAATAGATGGAAAATACTTATTACATAGTATTAGGTACCAACCTACCAACCTTCAATATTCCCAGGCCGCGACAAACGCTTCATGATTCTCGTAAAAAACGCAAATAACTTTGGAAACTCCGAAACCCTCGGGTATAAAATCGTTAACAGCCAAAATTCTGTCCGGCGATTAACCGCAGAGATTTAGGGCGAAACTTTTCCGGAAAAATGTCCATTTCGTTACGAAATGTCCGCTCCGTTACCACCCGTACCCTCGGTTAGGTACTGAATTTTACGTCCTTTCAAATGTTGCCAGAACTGAATCATCATCATCTGCCTGCTCTTATCCCAATTTATTTGGGGTCGGCGCAACATGTCTTTTTCTTCCATTCATCTCTATCAGCAGTCAAATCTTCACTTACGCCTTTATTTTCCATATCGTCTTTTATACAATCCATAAAACTTTTTTAGGCCTTACATGCTCTTCATCCCTCTTCATTACATGCCCATACCAAGATAAACGGTTCCCTCTCATTTTTTCTGTCACTGGCGCTACTTTTCATTACTGTTGCCAGAACTAAATATCAATACATAATTAATTACATATGCAGTTTTTGTCGTGTGGTAGCGGCTAAGAATTCTGCCACCCCTATTCTACTCAGGGTGTTTCGTGAAAGGTGGCGTAGAGTTTTTGACCTTGGCTACAATATCTGCCAACCATGGTCAGCCGAATGGTGGCGGTAATACCACCTATGAGAGCATTCCCAAAGAGGGTTGACGTCAGGCAGGCAGCTGGTAGTAAAATTAAGCCAAACCCTTTCCTACAAAACGTGTTGCGCCGACCCCAAGTAATTAGGATAAGGTTAGGAAGATGATGATGATGCATTTTTTGTAAAATATAGGGTGATTCAAGAGAAAGGTTTATTATGTATAACACACGTCGGAAAAACGTACAAATAATATTTTTTTATTAATATCTACAGACGTCTGCCGATTTGGAAGAAGTAAGATAATACGTTTTCAGATTGAGGCGGTTTATGCTAGCAAGATTAGACAGCAGAATTCAAAAATGGAATTCACAGGGGATGCTGTTTCTCATTAAAAACCCACGCTGAATTTTCAGCAAACTCATGCATTTATATAAGTATTTAATGCTGATAAGTGATGCTGCTCTACACTGGCATCATACAAGACTCATCAATATCATCATCAACTTCCTGCCCTTATCCCAATTACTTGGGGTCGGCCCAACATTTTTCGTATGAACACAAAAACATGTTGCAAAAGAATTTGGCTTAATTTTACGACCGGCCGCCTGCCTGACGTCAACTCTTTTTAGGAATGCTATTGTAGGTGATATTACCGCCGCCACCATATGGTTGACCATGGTCGGCAGATATTGTAGCCAAGGTCAAAAACTCTACGTCGCCTTTTACGAAACATCCTAATTAGACTTAGGTGGCAGTATTCTTAGCTGCTACCACACGGCACAACTCAAGACTCATCAATATAAAAAGTAAATCTGGCAACACCATACCGGTCGTCGAATTTGTCGCAAATTAACTCCACAGAGAGATTTCCGTGATGAATGTAACTCTGGCCCGCGTTATGGCGGGTTTTATGGTGTAACTTTCAATTTATTGACAAACTATTTGAAAAATTAGGTCGCGCCGTGAGAGATTTACTTTGCGTCCGTTTTATAATACTTTTTATTTAACCGTTTATTGTACACAATAAAATACAAAGAACATAACATATAGAACAATACACAACAGGTCAGCTTATTTCTAAAAAGAAATCTCTTACAGGAGACCTAGGGTAGTGAGATGGCATAAAGTGAGGCAGTGGACGTGTACAACTTACTATGATTATAAATTTAGGAATAAAAAAAAAATATTTACTTATATAAATTAATATACACTTACATAATATTACCTATAATACAAACTAATACCTATGCATACCTATACATAAATAAATAAAAATATTATAAATATATACCTATACAAAATAATACGAATTAATTTGAAAGAGAAAGATAATGCTCTTTTACTCGTTTCTTAAAGATAGAAAGAGAAGGGCTATCACGCACTGTGTGCGGGAGGGAGTTCCACAGTCTGGCCGCATGCACAGTAAATGAATAACTGTAGAAATCGGAGTGGTGTATGGGTATCGAAAGAATTGTCCTTACATGGGAGCGACAAGGTTTGTCCGGGGGGACGAGAGAAATTGAAGCGTTCTTTGAGGTAAGAAGGAGAAGATGGGTTGTAAAGAACATTGTAGAGACAAGAAAGAACATGGGCATTTCTTCGATACCGGATTGGAAGCCACTTGAGTTGTGAGCGAAACTGTGAGACGTGGTCGTATTTGCGTAAGCCAAAAATGAATCGGATGCAGAGGTTTTGGAGACGCTCAAGTTTGCTCAACAACTCCTCAGTGGCATCCAAGTAGCAGGTGTCAGCGTAGTCGAAGAGGGGAAAAAAGAAGTGTCTGGGCAAGATTAATTTTAGTTTTTAAAGGCAAGAAGTTCTGGAGGCGTTTTAGCGAATGGAAAGTAAAGAATACTTTACTGCTAACAGCGTTGACCTGCGCAGTCCAACTGAGATGCGAATCAAGTAAAATACCAAGATTTTTGGCAGTTGCCGTGTAAGCTATAGACGTGCCGTTATAGATAACAGGTGGGATACTAGGATAGTCTATTTGCCTACACATATAAGAACTACCCAAAAGCATGGCCTGAGATTTTATTGGGTTGACCACGAGACCGAAAGATTCAGCCCATTCAGCAATTTTGCTGAGGTCATTGTTGATGGCCGCAGTCGCACCATTGATATCATCATAGGTGAAATGACGATAGATCTGCAAATCGTCTGCATAAAGATGGAAGCTAGAAGAAATAACAGAAGTAACAGTGTTAATAAAACCGAGAAGAGAAGAAGGAAAGGACGCCACCTTGAGGAACACCCGCAGAGAGATCACACCATTCCGAGAAAGCCTCATCAGAGCGGACCCGCTGCGAGCGACCCGAAGGTAAGAATCGAACCAGGTTATTGCCGAAGATGAGATATTAAGAGAGCGAAGGATAGCGAGTAGAATATCAAAGTCAACTGAGTTGAAGGCATTGCTGAAATCGAGTAAGATAAGAATAGTCAAGGCCTTATTCTCCATAGCATGGCGAATATCGTCAGTGACTTTAATAAGCGCTGTCACGGTGCTATGACCAGTACGAAAGCCTGACTGGTAAGGAGAGAAGACTATTCGAGATAATGAAGTCAGATAGCTGCTTGTGGACAATGTGTTCAAGGACCTTGGATAGGAATGGAAGGATGGAGATGGGGCGAAATTGGGAGAATGATGAAGGATTAGGAACCTTAGGAAGGGGGATAACATCAGCACGTTTCCATGCTGATGGGAAAGAACTCATTGCCAGAGAGAAATTAAAGATGTGTGTAAGGATTGGCAAGAGTTCGGCAAGGATAAGGAGATCATACGAGAGGAGAGATCATCATTGCCCACAGCAGTAGATTTGATAGATAGTATATGCTTCTTAACATCCTCCTCGGCAACAACATTAAAAGAGAAAGAAGGGCACTGTGGTAATGGCTGACTGTTTACGTTAGCAATAGTCGTAGCTTTGACGACATTATTCAAAGTAACAGGAGGAGATGAAAAATGCCGGTTGAGTGCTGACAAATCGACAGCACCACTAGGGGTAGCTGGCGATTTCCCGACACCAAGCGTGCGTAAAAATTTCCAAACTTGAGCTGGATTACAGTTGTCGATAGATTCATGAATGTGGCGTCGTTTCGCATCCCTACACAGACGACTACAGCGATTTCTCAACAGCTTATACTGCGCAAGGTTATGTTCAGTTGGTCGTTTTTTGTACCGCTTCTTTGCCCTATCCCGCTTAGCCATCAAATCATAAATGTCCTGTGAAAGCCATGGAGTAGGATCATGTTTTATTTTAACTTTACGGATAGGTGCATGAGTGTCGTAGAGTTTAATGACATTTGCGGCAAACAACTCAAGTTTCAAATCAATGTTAGCAGCGTCATGAACTAAGGACCAATTAATAGATGCAGCATCCCGCCTCAACGCCTCCAAATCAATGCCTCTAAAACTACGCAAATACATAAATTTGGGCTTGCGCTTGGGTGGACGAATTTTAAAAGAAAGATAGACTAAGTCGTGATATGAAAATTTGCAGGAAATTGACCATGAGAAGCAATTTTGTCAGGGAAGATGTAATCATGAGATCCAGAAGAGAAGGTGTGCAATTTGGTGCGTGATGCGTTGGCAGAAGGGGTAAAATATTTAAATTAAGTGCGGACAAGAGTGAGTGACTGTAGCTTGTGTGTTCGGTAGTCATTTTTAATGAGACACGTATTGAAATCACCTAACAAGAGAGTGTGGTCGTAGTTGGGGCAGTGTGTACCAAGTAGATTCTCCAGAGAATTGAAATAATCAATCCTGAGGGAAGGACTGTAGAAGACCGCGACCAACACTTTCCTGTGGCATAGTGTGATTTCTATGAAGATATGCTCAGCCATTGGCTCAGTCGAACGTGAATATTTACTTGAAGAAACGCTGATAACGTTATGCACGATATCAGCGCGCAGGTAAATAGCGACACCACCACATGCCTTGCCCATGCGGTCGTTTCGTATTAGCTTGAAGCCAGGAAGTGGGAAAGATTAGAAGGTAATGATGGCTTCAGAAACGATTCGGAAACAAGAATTGCATCGACAGCAGTATTACCAAAAGCAGCAAGAAAGTCGGAATAATGGGCAGGAATGCTTTGGGCATTTATATGACACACATTAAAGTTTTTTTTGAGTGGAGAGAATACGGCATTTAACTGGTCATGCACGGACAAGAATGTGGAACCATCACCGTCACTATCAGTAGCGCTAAGAAACTGGTCAGAAGAAGAACACGAGAAAAAGCTATCATCTAAATCGAATACATTATTCATAGCTATAATATACCTACATAAATTAAATATTTAAATATAAGTTTATATATATATATTACGAAAATAAACTGTTAATAAATAATTATACGAAATTGTAAGTTGGGTGAACAAAATTGTGCTACCTACTCACTTCATAGCAGCTCATCATCAACACTATCCGCAGTGTGGTGAAAGAGATTCTAAAATTAACAAAACAATCAACAAAAACTAAGACAAAGAAGAACACGAAACAAAGAAAAAAAAACATAAGTATCGCCGCAAAAAGCAGTATCGAAACAATAAAACGCAATAGTACCACTGCAAGTATCATTTCTGAACGAAACAAAGAAAAAAAAAAAGTGTTTGACAGATTATTGACTTTGACATTACAAATTTTAGCAAAATAACCTCAACATGCAAGAAAAAAGTAGCGGTTTTTTAACAAAGAAACAGTGATTTAACATATATATCTACCGCAAAAATAAAAAGATACAGTGAAAAACCGAAGACCACGCCCTTAGTATGACCAGAAACCCTGAATCTACTTATTTCTTCGCGCGTTGGCCATGTGAAGCATTCGTCTTCACCACTGGAGCCGCTGGCGGCGCTTGTTTTCTCGCAGCTGGCACAACCTTGCCCGCGCTTCCTTGTCCCGACGGAGGCGGGATGACTGGAGTCGCACCGGCACTGGAGGAGGGCACTGGATGAGACCGCTTAAGAGCTTCGAGCTGGTCCAAAACTTCGATTCTCCGGCGAGACTTGTCGGGCAGGAGAATGTGAATGTTGCCGTCCGACGACCAGCAGTTTGTGACGCCGTAGTACTTCCGTGCCGCAACAAAGAGGTCGTGTCGAGACTTGGTCAAGAACTCTGATATGACCATCCCTGTGTTCTTGAGTGCCGTCTTCGAGTCCCAAACTTCCCTCCGTTTGTCAAGGTCATGGAACCTAACGAGTACCGGACGCGTCTTCGATGAAGAAGAACCTAGCCTGTGGCAGGCTTGCAGATCTGAGCTGGTAATGTCGGATAGCTTCATTTGGTCACCTATTACTTTTGCAATGACTTCAGCTAACTTTTCATCTTTGGTTTCAGCAACCCCATGGAACAGGAGGACCTTTCTTCTCAGGAAAGCTTCATGACGCTCCAGACCAAGAGACAATAAGCTGGTCTGTGCTGAGATTTTAGTGAGCGCTTGCCAGACTAAGTTTTTAAAATCAGCGTACTCACTCGCCAGGGTCTTCAGATCCGTGTGGACTGGAGCAGGAGAAGCAGTGGCATTCTTGAGACGGATCTCAAACTCTCCCATGCGGCTAAACAGCTGATCGAGGTCTGCTTTGTTGTTCGCTAACAGTGCCGAGGTGTCCATTGTGCAGAGGTCAAAGTGTCAAATTCCAAAGAATTGTGAAATGTGATTGCAATGTGGAAATTCTTATTTGCGGACAGTGATGATAAGCCACTTACTTACTTAGTGCATTAATAATGTAAATATAAACACTGTAAGTATTATTTATCAATTAAAATATGTAGAGCTAAATTAGTTAGTATTATTGTCACGACTACCCGCCCAAAAAAAAACCTAGCGTACCTACCTTTTTTGTTCTAGTATCTTATTTTGATGAAATTCTTTGCGTTAGGTACTTGCGTTTGACAAAGTAGATTGGAAAATAATGATGATAGTTTTGAAGGAAGCTGGATTGGAAACAAAGAGTTAAAAAAATTATAGATGTAGGGGTGGAAAAGGGAACCGCGAAGATAGGAGTAGGCGTTAGACAGGGATGTCCACTATCACCGCTATTCTTTAACATGTTTATAGAATGTGCCATTAGATTACAATTACACATGAGGGAGGGATAAAGATTAATGGCGAATTTTTTTTATTGATTAGATCGCAGACGACATTGCAGCATTCGCAACTGAGTACTGGGCAAAAATAAAATCAGGCAACTCATCTGTCGTTGAATTTGTCGTAAATTACCTGCACAGAGAGATTTCCGTGATGTATGTAGCTCTGGCCTTTCAATTTATTGACAAACTATTTGAAAAATTAGGTCGCGCCGTGAGAGATTTACTTTGCGTCCGTTTTGTTAAAATAGTTAGATTATTTTGATTGCTCGTAATACTTTTGATAAAATGGTTGTGTAAAACCACCATCTACTTAAATAATAAATCAAAGACAGCAACCGGGACTAACGTCTTAACGTATTTTCCGAAACCATTGAGCGATTCAAGGAAAAATCATTGTTCTCTAGTCTGCTATGTACTAACAATACTAGGAACAATCTCATAAGTAACATATCGAAAATATCGTCTTCGTGTGCTCTCCGACGAGATTCGAACCTTGACCCTCAACATCCTAATACCGTAAACCAACGGTCAGACCGCTACACCACGGTAGCAATTGATCGCGTAAGTGAAACTAACCACCCCATTACTTACGGAGGATATACAGGGTGTCCGGTGGAAATATTAATGGTTTTCTTTCCACGCCAATTGGGCGGGGGAAATATTATTAGGGCTTGGCCCGAAAAAGGTGAATAATTTTTTATCTAATAAACATTCGCGAACACAAATACTGACTCTTGAAAAACAAAAAATCTTGCATTGTATCTATGTTAGTTGCCAATATTGCCAATATGAATAGTTTTCTTTCCACGCCAATTGGGCGGGGAAAATATTAGGGGTTGCCACGAAAAAGGTGAATTATTTTTCATCCAATAAAGAGTCACGGTCACAAATACTGACTCGAACAAAAAAATCTTGTATTGTATCTATGTTAATTTACAAAATTGCCATGTGATGCTGGTTTCGGATAACATCACTCCATTTCTCAGGGCATCATAAAAAGCGGATAAGAGACAAAATCATTAAGGGAATGGGCAACTGTGTTTCACCATAGTGACACATTGTAAGACTGTCGCCTAAAATTGCAATACACATAAACTCTCAAATCTTTTAGTAGCTTCTTACGACCCTACGGGAAAGGTATGGTGTGCTATTCTAAGCCGGCACCACACAGCAATCCATTCAATAAAGAACTTACTTCTTTTCTTCAAACAGCGAAGAAACTCGTAAAGTGTAAAGCTTAAGAGTATTTCACACGGCCGAACAGTTAGGAAGAAGTGATAAACTAAGGCGGAATTCACATTAGCGTCTGAACTAACGAAGTGGGAGTTGTAGACTTGCGACTTAAAACTGCAGAGTAAAGAACAAGGATCATCATCCATACAAAATTACCCCACGTCGGGCAAGTAGGTAAGTAGTACTAAAATATAATCCGTATTCCATCTTTACATGGGAACATCAAAAATTGCAAAGAAAGTTTGTTCAGGGCCCTATAAGTAGGTACCGTGGAGGTTCCTGCCTGAACCTCCAGTCCTTTTAGGACTCTAATAACACGTAAATAATAATACAAAGTATTTCGGGAAAAATTACGTGTTTCCATTTCGAATGTTTTACAAAGACAATCGCTGACGTGGTCAGCCTGACATAGCTGAAAGTAAATTACTTATCATCGAATTATTCTGGACCAAAGAGATCCGCAACAGGTACTTAACTTTATCTTTTTAGTTTTTGGCTGTCATTTGTTCTGTTTTACATAAAATACTAGATTTTGGTTTTCAGTTTAGGTGGTTCAGTTTTAGTTGTTCAGCCCACTGCCACACCACAGCTCGCTACACTTTCACACTGTGTCCGTTACTTTAGTCTTTTGGGGGATAATCTCGTTCTGGACCATCAAATAAATCATCTTAAAAGCCGCTCGTCTGCACAGCCCCTCAAAAGAGTTTGTAAATGACGTCGCGAAGCGAGCCGCCAAATATTTGTCGCCGTAGACCCGTTTGTTTGTTTGCACACTTAAACAACAAATGGATAGACAGGTTGGGACACCTTGTAGGGGAAAGAGGTGTAATTTAGTAGGTAATTTGGTATGACAGTAGCAGAAATCAAGATTGAAAGAAAATCTAGAGCACACTGTTATTAGGTACCCAACAAAGAGTCTCAGTAGCATCTTTATATTTATTTTATTTTAAAAGGCTTAAGTGGGATTGGGCGGGCCACGTATACCGAATGCACCCGGAGAGATGGGCCAAACTGTGCACAGATTTTGTCCCACAAACCGCCGGCGAAGGGAGACCAAGGAAAAGGTGGCGAGATGATCTGGTCGATTTCGATCCAAACTGGTCTCGAATAGCCTTGGACCGTAAAGTCTGGAAAGAGAAAGGGAAGGCTTTTGCCCAGCAATGGGTCAGTCTAGGCTGATATAATATTTTAAAAGATTCTCAGTAGAATCTTTTTTGTTTTTCGTTTTATCTATATACATATAATAAAACAGAAACGAAACCAATTCTGTACATGGGATAGTTTAAAAAAAGGATTTTTACTTTCAATTGTGCTCAGGATACAGATCTCAGAACAATCGATAAAAATTTTTGTCTGTTTGTCTGTCTGTTTGTCTGTCTGTTTGTTTGTCCATCTTTCACGGATAAACTACTGGACGGATTTTAACCAAATTTTGTGTCATAATACCTTATTAGTTGGGTCAACATCTAGGATACATTTTACCACCCTAGGGTCTGGAGTACCAGATGTAGACCACCAGAAGCACCATTAGGAGCCCGGCTAAACTATAGGATATAGATATATGACTCCAATGCAAATGTTGTTCGGCTTGACAGAGCGCTTCTGCTGGCGAATAGACATCCAAGGTTTGGAGTACCTGATGTAGACCACCAGGTGCACCAACAGGAGCCAAGGTAAACTATAGGAGATAGAGATATGACTCCAAAGCAAAAGTTGTTCGGCTCGATAGGACGCTTCTGCTGGCGAATAGACATCCAAGGTTTGGAGTACCTGATGTATACCACCAGGCGCACCAACAGGAGCCCAGGTAAACTATAGGAGATAGAGATATGACTCCAAAGCAAAAGTTGTTCAGCTTGATAGGACGCTTCTACTGGCAAATAGACATCGAAGGTTTGGAGTACCTGATGTAGACCACCAGGTGTACCAACAGCAGCCCAGGTAAACTATTTGAGATACAGATATGGCTCCATGACAAAAATTGTTCAGCTTGATGGGACGCTTCTACTGGCGAATAGACATCGAAGGTTTAGAGTACCTGATGTAGACCACCAGTTGCACCTACAAGAACCTAGGTAAACTATAGGAGAAACAGATATGACTCCAAAGTAAAAGTTGTTATGCTTGATGGGACGCTTTTGTTGGTAAATAGACATCGAAAGTTGGAGTACCTATGTAGACCAACAGGTTCACCAAGAGAAGCCCAAGTAAACTATAGGAGATAGAGATATGACTCCAAAGCAAAAGTGGTTCAGCTTAATATAACGCTTCTGCTGGCGAAAAGACATCGAAAGTTTGGAGTACCTGATGTAAACCACCAACAAGAGTACAGGTAAACTATAGGAGATACAGATATGACTCCAAAGCAAAAGTTGTTTAGCTTGATGAAACGCTTCTGCTGGCGGAAAGACATCGAAAGTTTACAGTAGCTGATGTAGACCGCCAGGAACACCACTAGAAGCTCAGCTAAACTAAAAGAGATATTGAAAGGCTCCAAAGCAAAAGTTGTTCAGCTTGACGGAACGCTTCTGCTGGCATTTGCTGGCAATGCATCTACGGTTTTAGAAATATGGTTCCAACAATTAACACATTATTAGCGTGATGGATACAATTTTTAAGACGCTGGTGTGGAAATTTGTATTTTTCAATGTAGGTATAAAGAACGAAACGACACGAAGTTCGCGGGGACCAGCTAAGAATCAATATCAATATCAACATCACACTTCCTACATTTGAAAATGTAATCTGTTAGTGTGTGACCTCACGAAAAAAGAAGACCTACCTGACCCGACAACCCCAGAAACAACCTTATAGAGCCTAAAAATTATAAGAGCAAACACCACCCAAAATAAGAAGGTGCAAGGAAGATGAAGAAGTCTGTGTTGTAAACCTAAATGTGCATGAATCACAAAAAGTTTGCGATATTTTTTATGTGTGGTATGGTGGAAGATAAACGCCTTGCTTGATCATATTTTATGATTAGAGAGAAACTTAATTAGCACTGAAGGGCCTGTCTGTCTGCCTTTCTGACGGCACACATAAAGCTCGGCAAAACTTTAAGAGATAAGAAAATTTCTGTATTGAAAAAGTTGTTTTGAATGATGTGCCGCTTCTGTCGGCTCATAAACTTCCCTTGGCGAAACGAAGTTCGCGGGCACCAGCTAGTTTTACTAAATAAACAAATATGTTTTATGTAGGCACTTGTAGGCAACTGCCCTGCCTGCAGCTATGTAGAGTACAGGATATACACACAACGTAACTTTTAAAATTGGAATTTTCTTTGGGAAATTAAAATAACAATTTCAAAAATGTGGCATAATACTTACTGGTCTATCAATTGAAAAAAGAAAATTGGTAATAATATTATACTAAAGGAATACTTACAGAGATTATCCTAAAAATTCTACGAATAAAATAATAATCTCTTGTAAGTAGCTGTAGAACTGGTGCTTATTTTTAGTTAAAACATTAACAAAGTTCGTAATTTGTTATGAAAACTGTTACTCCAGTGTTCGCCGTCAAGTTTGCGTCCGACCTTATTTCACAGTTTGGATATAAATTATTTTAAGCGTTAATTTTATTAGATAACTGTTCCAACGTCATCTCACATTTTTTTACAAAACTTGCCTATATATAAGTATATTTTTATGTGCCAGCTACTATTTTGATCCTACGGCCCACTTGCGACTGCCCGGTATGGGGTGGAAGGCTGGCTATGCGATGGCACGGCGACGTCGCAGTTCCATTTAAAATGGCCGAAAAAATAGGTGTGACCGCTTTGCCTACTGTGTCCGCTTTGGGCTGACTTCCCCTATTTACAAAGATTTTACTCAAAAATTCTACGAATAAATAAAATAATAATCTCTTGTAAGTAGCTGTAGTACTAGCTCTTATTTTTAGTTCAAACATTAACAAATTTCGGAATTTGTTATGAAAACTGTTACTCAGTGTTCTCCGTCAAGTTTGCGTCCGACCTTATTTCACAGTTTGGATATAAATTATTTTAAGCGTTAATTTTATTAGGTAACTGTTCCGACTGCTTCTGTGGTCTAGTGGTGAGACCGGATGTCGCAGGTTTGGTATCTGTTCGGTTTGTGAAGCTTTTATATAGAATGTTGCTGCGAAATGCATAGGTCAGGCATTGCAGCTTTCAAATGCCCATTGTCATTTGTTACATAGCCAGGGTTGCTACTGTCAATAATCAAAGAAAAAAAAATCAAAACAGTAAAATCTGATACAAAAACGTCATATGATACAGAGCCAATTTTAATTCAAGAAATATGACGTTCGGGGCAACAAAATCCTTAGTTACCTTGACTTACCCTAAAATTCCGGTTATTTCTCGATATAGTCAGTAAGCGTCAAAATCGTCGCTAGTTCTGATTGGGCCATCTGTATAGGGGCCCCGCCAATTTCCTTATTTAGTGCTCGTACGTAGTAAGTTTGAGAACTTTGACACAAGCGTTTATCGTACAAACATTTGGACTATCCACTCAAAATCCGCTGAGCTGAGTATGAAAAAAACCCGATAAAACCGCTAAAATTAAAGTAATTTAATGCAAGACAGAGGTGACGACCTTTGTAAACAATGGCACCAAAATTTTGCGCTAAAAGGTGTAGGTAATTGATACCCTTAAAACCTTTGACAAGGATATCTTTTACACCAAAAAGTTCTGCGTTACAGCAAGACAATTTCTTTTAATTCTGAGAAAGCTTCTGGGCGTAATTGCAAAAATATTAACGAACTAATTATAGGACATAAAGCAAAAGCAATCCATACATTTTCATCTCATCTATCACACTAGTCAATATTAATATTATGGTGCTTTACACGCGCTGCGTAACGCATGCGTTGGGACAATACGAATTTTGACTTTATTATCATACAAATAAGGTTGTTGTCAAATTGTTTGACAAACGCTTCCGTCGACGCAGCGTTGTGCGATATCTTTGCGCAAACTGATGCGTCTCTCAAACCGTTTCACATAATCCGTATTTTTATGGAAATAAGGTGGATAATCGTATTTTACAATCACAACTGATAGCGCTGCGAAAAATAACGCACAAACGGTTATGTTTGTAAAGCGCCTATCATCATTTGCTAATATAATGACCGATCCGCCCTTAAGATCCAACCTATTATTTCATAGGATAGTAGCCTCTTTATTTTATTCTATTCGGTATTTCCGATTACCATTTATTACAATCAGTCCAAAACTTGACGGTATTTATATTATTATAACGATCAACATAAACATAAAGATCACATAAAGTTTAATATTGTAAGAAATACAATTCTCATTTAAATAATAAGCCACTTTGTCAAATATTTATGATTTAAATCCGTTCAGTATTAAAAACTTGTTTTGGGCTTAAAATTCTACTATCAAACCGCGTAGAGGCATAAAACCCTGTGGTAGTGGCTAAGAATATTGCCAACCCTAGTCTACTCAGGGCGTTTCATAAATGGCGATGTAGAGTTTTTAACTTTGGCTGAATATCTCGACTTAGTCAATCGGATTGTGGCGATGATACCACCTACAAATATACCAACCAAAGAGGGTTAACGTCAGGCAGTTCATAAAAAAATGCTAAATCTTTTTCCTACACGATTTTATGCTCTAACAAAACAGTAAGTACCTACCTACTATTTTGCATTTAAAAACGGATACAAAACATTTGCAATTCTGTTACAAGTCATTCTATTTTCAAAAATAAGTATGTAACACTGGCAGTGATTGACGTGATGACGCCAGCAGTGACGTACGCTAACGCCATTTTTTTGTACTGACTGGCGCAATTTTACACGAAATGTTGACGGGAGTTTGTAGCATTCTATAAAGTTCAAAATGGTTATATCTTTGGTTTTATCACAAAATAGAGAGTTTATAGAAGAATCACTCGACACTTTTTTGAATTTTCGCGATTGTTACTTACGTAGCCAGGGTTGCTAGATTCAATACGAGGACTAAATACAGCAAATTCTGATACATGAACGTCATAATGATTTCAATGCAAGAAATATGATGTTCGTGGCTACCATCTTCTTAGTTACCGCGAGTTCCTCGCGCCTTCTCCCTAATTTGTGGTTTTAATATTATGTCTTCTTTTTAACTTAACATGAATATTTAGTAATATTATGTACCTAACTGAAAAAAAAAAACAAAGTAAATGTGAAGCCACAAAAAAATATGCATTTAACCATACTTAGTACATAAAAAGATCTTATAAAATAAAATGTTCACTATTATTTACCTTATTGAGTATACCTATACATTGTCACATAAATGGTTATGATCTGTGGTCCCCCGAAACCATATCAAAAGAAAAGCCTGTTTCAAACCCCCGATCTACTAACATATTTACCGACATCCAAAGAAATGTCAAAGATTACAAATAAGCCCGGCTTCCCCGCAGAAGCTCCACAATCTCCCTCCATTCATATTTCACAATGGCTCTCTCAGGCTGATCCGTTGGAGGAAACACAAATATTGTCGTAGCTCAGTGTGATTTGTTTAATTTGACACTGGCGTCGCACTGTCTGCCGCGGCACAGATTAAGCAGCGCAGAAGTGACTGTAGGTAAAATTAACAATGATACCACAAAGTAAGTATTGGCTAGCTGATGATACTGTCATGCTTGTGGTCTCGAAACGTTCGAAAGATTATTTAAAATTATTCTTGTACAGTAGAGTAAATGGGCAATAATAATAAAAAACAGACTTGAAATATCTATCATCGGTAATTTTTCTGCATCAGGTTTCAGCTTTATCGCCGAATTGCCTCAAAATAGGTCAAGAGCCAATCCATAATAATTATAATAATCTAAAATTACTGATCGTAGATTGTAAGTGAACCCACACTGCGACAAAGTTGCGGGCACCAGCAAGTATTAGCTAAATAGGCTCAGTGTAACATTTTGTGTCTCAGGCATGTTATGTATCACAACAACGCCTCGATTACCCAGAACATAACCATCTTGAAGACTCGACAGTTTCACGCGCTCATAATCTTTATGACCACAATAAATAAATCCAAACATGGCAGCCACAATGTTAAAATATTCATGACATGGCGCTAAGCCAAAAATCTCACTCACATTAACCATATGTATGACCTGTCTGCCGTTTAATCTATGACCTTACTAGCTTAAGAGGCAGTGACATGTCAATATTCCGAAAAGGTTTTGCAAAGAAAATGAATTGTGTTTTCAGAATATGGGCATAATAAAGGCGACTTTTGTTTGATGAACCTTTGTGTTTGAACGTTTAAGAATTGGTTTCGTATAGGAGCAGTGATAGTAAAAAAGTTATTTTGATACTTTCTTGCAGTTTGGCAAGGTTTTAGCAAATAGAAACAACTCTGGCAACATTTGTACGTGTTTTCTTATTGCTTGGTTTGGCACACATTATCGATTACAATTACAGCAACGGAGTGCAGATGTCAAACTTTCACCTAAATAAGTACCTACAGTCCATTATTCAGCCACATACTTAGGTACATACAGTGGCTCAATGACCCAAAGAGGATATTGGCCTCCGACACATATTAAGCTAAGACTATATTCTAAAAAAATACACTTTCTTAAGAAAATCATATGTATTTGTTTTATTGTCACTACCTCCTACCTATACAGACTGCGGGTCGGAGATAAGCTACCCAAATAGAGAGGTAATCCGGCGCTAGTTTTATGGCTTTATTGCTTAGCGGGTAAACGACCTGCATTCGGCCGGGTTGCATTTGTATGCGCTTCTATCTACGCTTTTGTTCGGGGTGAATAATTTACTTACTCCGCTTTTACGCTGACTGTTTTGGAGACTTCTTCTTCCGTCTTATTTCTCTTTCTTTTCTATATTTGGTATGACAGTAATGCAGGGGTGGTTGGCTGTGGGTTGGCTGGATGCTGGGGTGGATGAAAATAGCGTTGAGATACTGTCAGCTTGCCTGTTTTATAACACAGCTAATCCAAAAGCAACTTACGGTAGTATTTGCATGAAACACCAGCGAAATTTGGGCAGGTTGATTTGCAGATGATATACGAGGTTCTCAACTTCGCATGCTGATGTAATATCAATTAGAATTTTTAGAGCTACGAATCTCAATACTCCATTTAATCAAGTAGGAACTAAAATACTATAAAATGCGTTACCTAAGTAATTAAAAATGAAATCCCGTGACAAATTATAAACTCCGCTCGGCCTTTCAGAAGCCGCAAGTGAAAATCGAATCTGTCATCTGCAGCCAAGGTACTGCTGACCCAGCAACATAATTATGTTTCAGACTTGTTCATAACCGGGGTGCTATGAAGGTATAGGGTATAATATGGTATAGGTATGTCTCAGTAAATCCGTCAAACACGGAAATTCGCGTAATTCCTAGAGGCAATATGCGATTTTCTCGTAACGGTTGATGATCAGGATCACTTGTCTGACGGATGTCATCTTACGTCTCGCGTCGCGCGTCTCATCTGTGAAGATAGCCCTTACTGTACTACCATAGCAGCCAACTCCACTCCATAGGCCTTGCCATACTCACCACGCTTGGCAGGCAGATTGGCGAGCGCAGAGCAAGATGATGCATTTACAGGGAACGCTGCTGCCCATTCCCTGGATGATTATCCCATAGTCGATTTTTTCGACACCAACGGGTAGAAATGGGGTGATGCTATTTAAAGCCGACATCACACGGCTGTACTTACTACACCTAATCCTAAAACGCCAATGTTAGCGGTCCACTTATTCGAGGCAATATTTTCTTGAAAATTCCCTCCTTAAACCGACTTTAGCAGTAGATTTTCACAATTTTAAAGGATATATTATCCCGGGGAAGATACGTAGTGGCACTATCAGGAGAAGAAAATTTATTCCGTCGCCTTTTCTGCTAAGTTTAAGAGGCAGTGAATTACACTTTTTTTGCCACTACTAGTACCTACTATTCTTCAGACGGGTGATCTTTCTCTCCCTTCGTGTGGAACACCGAGACGTTCAACGACCCGATGAACCCTGGTGACAGAGTTTTTTAACCGCCTACTGCAAGAAGCAGGCCTCTGACATGGTTGTGTAACGAACGCCATCATGGACAGCAACCGGGACCGACGGCTTAACGAAGCAAGGAACCATCTTGCTTTTCCAACAATCAGATGTCCTAAGCTGACAGAAAACAAATTCAAAAGTGATAAATGATGATAAAAAGTAATAAATGACCAATTTTGGTCGTGGCGACCACTTCTATTCTACCTACTTCTAATAATCGGGGTGAAGTATTAACTTTGTGAGTGACCCACCGGGGTTGAACCCGAACCTTCTGCATCAAAGGCAGTCGTACTAACCACTGCGCTATATCGGCTGCTACTACTAGTATTATTCTTCTAGCTAGTATTGTTCAAATGAATTACTCGTAACAGCTATCTGCTCTTACAGCCAGTGATTTGAACAAAAAGGATAAAGAGTTTAAAAATGCCAGAATACTGATATTTTGCAAGTTTTTAACTCTCGCCTGTTTCTTCCAAATATATTTTAACTTGTAAGGATTACAGGCATTGGTTGGATTCAAGTCTTCCCAAAAAGTTTGTCTATGAAGGCGCCTGAAGTACAAAATAGAGAGTATACAAAAATGACAATCGATCACTGTTTAGGATTTTTGCGATCCTCACTCGTTACATTTCCAGGGATGCGACCTTCAAAATCTTAATGTATCCTATCCTACTAATATTAATAAAGGCGGATGTTGTGTGTGTTTGTTACGACATCACGCTAAATCGGCTAATTAGATTGACATGAAATTTTGCACAAATATAGAAGAGTATCTAGAATAACACATAGGCTACTTTTTACCACGGGAAAATGTCTTATTCCTACGGGATCACGCATATCGCTCATCCGCAGGAACAACGGCACAAATGACAAAAACCACATTTTACAGGAGAGCGTTTTAAAGTTGTAATTTTTTTTGTTATCGAATACCGACTATGTATTGCAAATTTCGGTGTCGTAATGCGGTTTATATCACTTTCCTAATGTTTAACTATTTATAAATACTATTATCATGCGTCCAAAGAATCTTAAATGTCCAAAATTAACGTGAAACCATGGTGACAACCTGCAATTGTGCCATTGTTGAAAGGGTAATGAAAATCTGTCAATATAACCCACCCATGACGCCCATGAATCGATCTGCTCCCAAACTGGAGCGACCACTACGTCGAGCTAAAGAAGGAGCTTGGTCATGCGCCAAACGTGCGGCCCTACGGGCCCAGGGTTCAATTCCTGGTGCAAGGCGAACAGGAATTCCGCGTTTACCAGCGCTACCATACTGCGCTGGAAGGCTCCGGAACCAGAATATCCTGTTGTTCGCCTACGCAACGCACTTCCGAAGTCGCGATTAGAGACCTCCCGTGGACACAGACCCGGAGGGCGTTCAGAAGGAGATGACCACCCTGGGCTAGGAGGTGGACGCCCAAGGTGTATCTGCTTCGCCTAGCTCATCCGCACGCCAAACCTCATCCCGGGCATCTACAACGTCATAGAGCTGTGTAACGTCCGGCGTGAAGATTGAGGGATGGCGTAGAATACAAGGAATCCACAGAGCCATCGATGCCAGAAATTCCGGCACAGCAACAAGCACTGCCACTGCTAGCTAACGTGCGTGATCTGCGGCGACGAGCACGCCCGGAAATGCCGAAGACATCGTAAAGAGCCGGCCACATGCGCAAACTGTGGCGGCTCGCACTCGGCCAACAGTCTCGATTGCCCCGTACTGGGCACAGCGCCTCTTACGAAGCCCGTCGAACTGAAGAGGACAGAGGCGGCACCGTGGAAACCAACGCGGCTGGATCCCTTATGGCGGCTGCCAGCACCCCTCCGGAACTACGTCGACGAAGAAGCGGAAGCCTAGGAGGCGGAGGAGGCGAACATCGCCCTTGCCCCCCAGGACGTGGAAGAAGCGGGTCAGCCATGTGAAGAGCCACCCACGGGTTCGTTGGATGCAGTACATCTCAGGGGGAGAAGCCGAAGCACTAACCGGCCCCAAGACAAGAGAGCTTACGAGCAGCCGTCCTAGAAGAGAACAGAAAGGTCCTGAACAGTGCAATCAGGACCCCTCGGGGCAGACGCGACCTTTATCGTCGACAAGAGCCTCCAGCGCCTGATCCCGTTATACGGCGGGGTGATGGCCACCAGGGGCGAACTGGAGGCTCTGGGACCCAGATAGACTGCACAGGGTGGTGCTGTCCAGCCCAGCCTGACGCAATCATCAGCTTTCCACATCCACTACTCCACGTGGGCACACTCCCAAAGATGCCCGGCTACCGCCGCTTACTGGATATGACCGCTGCCTCGGGACCCCCTCGCGAGGAGGATGAGGCAGCCATACACCGGACGTGACTCACTAGATGTAATGAGCCGCCGCTGGCTGACGGGCACTAGCTGGGCCTCCCCCAATTGGGAATCACCCGGCTGGTACGACCTCGGAACCTCGCATGAATGTTGTTTATTACTCTTAAAATTATTGTGAATTTGGGGTAAGACCGACAGATCCCATTTAAAATTAATAAGAGTTTTGGTGAAACAATGGCACAAAAAACAATTATGCCGATATCCCACTTAAAATTTATTAAATTTTTGGTGAAACAATGGCACAAAGAACAATTGGGCACAAAAATTTCAATGAATTTTATGTCACAATTACCTAAGTGCCGATCTGGCTCCTGAACACGGTGCGCACTCCGCGGGGCTCCCCGCATAACTGGTGATGTGACATTTTACCTCCTAAGGTGGCCGAAATTTTGCATCAAAGCAACATCGGCACAGTGCCATCTAGCGGTAACTACTGCAAATACAAAAGTGCCGTCTTTGCAGCGAATGTATTTATACTCAAGGGTACTTATGCCATCAAAACTCGATTTTGGAAAAATGCAATTGTGCCGTTGTTCCTGCGGATGAGCGATATTCCAATATTTTTGCAAAGGTGGCGTGACTGAGCCGATTCGCGTTTTAAAAGTTTTCGCCGAAAACTAACAGCGACATATCTTGGCGAGTAATGCTTTTCCCGCAGAATAATAGGTTGCAGCGGGTGAAACCGCTGACGGGCAGCTAGTAAGAATATAAAAAGGAAAATCTATCAAGAACGTCATAATATGATTCTTGCGAATTTTAATCCAAGAAATATGACGTTCGTGTTATCATCTTCTTAGTTAACGGGTTCCCTGAGATTCCGGTTATTTCCAGTTAAAGTCAGTAAACGTCAAAATCGTCGCTAGTACTGAGTGAGCCATCTATACCGGGAGTAACAGAAAGTATATTACAAGTCGAAAGGAGGCCAGGTACTCATGCAACTGAATAACGTTCCCCATAGAACATGGGTCGAAATGTGAGAAAAAATTTGACCTCCCATACAAAATCGCCGATCAGCTGACTGATTTACTATCAGAAGCCCATTTTTTCATATTTCGATCCATGTTCCATGGGAAAAGTTGTCCAGTTTCATGAGTACCATGACCTCTTTCCGCTTGTTACACCTTTTGTTACTCCTCGTGCGCTCCCTCTCCTAATTTGTGCCTCAAGGTGGTTTTTCGATGCATTTGTATGAGACAAAATGTAGGTTTTGCTTATGAGTACTTACACTTTTAATTTAAGGCGCAAAAATTACTTTTCGATAACCTTCTTTGTACTTTCAAGCATTCCTTTATGTCTGAACTCATACACGCTACCTAGATCACATACCTACACCTAGGGATGCAACGATTATCAGAATTTGATAAATATCGACGATCACCGACATCGATATTAATACCGACATCTAAAAGATCGATTTAACAAAGAGTCATACATACCGATATAAAAATAGCTCTATGTATCAAATCTGTTTGATTCCGAAGCTGATCTTAGCGCAGTGGAAGCAAATTAAAGTTATCTTAAAATCTAAAACTAAATGGTCGATCAGCCTCGGAACAACATTTGACTACGATTCGTAGTGCTCTTTACTATAGCTAAATAAAATAAATTTAATGAGAGAATTCTGCTCCGGAAAGTTTCCGGCCGAGAAATTCTTGTTTCCAAAATCTACTTAAACAGGGCCCCTAAACGATTTGCTTACCGAGCGAACGATGACGCCGTCGTTTCCTTGTAAGTCTAGTTTTTGTCAGTCAATATAGGTATCAGGTTTGAGGAAGACTTTTGGATTGGGACTTAGGTACTAGACTTACTGCGGGCACCAGCTCGTGTGGCACTCCGTCCCTCCGACAGTTTTGGCTTCACTCAGTTCATCACTCCACCATTCACCAGTTCACAGTTCGACATCAACAATGTTTTCAACACAAAACAACTAAATTCCTCTCCGAATGAGGAATCGGCCCTGTTTAATCAAGAAAACAATCAAAAATATATGGCTATCGGCAGCCGCGACGCGAGCGACGACTCAAAGTGAGGTTATGTTACCGGCGACTACGTTGGCCTCAATCAAA
This sequence comes from Phthorimaea operculella, assembly GCA_024500475.1. Lineage (NCBI taxonomy): Eukaryota > Metazoa > Arthropoda > Insecta > Lepidoptera > Gelechiidae > Phthorimaea > Phthorimaea operculella. Next base: position 6,603 of record JANFCV010000403.1, on the reverse strand, counting down.
AAGCCGGAACCAAAATCACTTGGTTCACTTCCCCACCGAACAGGAAAACCACACGAGAAAACCGAAAGCACTAAATTACTTATTTATAATTAAACTTCGCATCCACGATGCGGGCGACGGCGAGACGTGACAAGATGACAGAGCAGTGTTGCCAGCGCCGTCTGCTAAAAAGAAATGGGTCGAGACGCAAATCGCACCGCGCGCCCATTTGATACGAAACTAAACATTCACCGCCCCGGACCGACCCATCGGTCCGCTCTATCATGGCAGGCGTGATAATGTAGCTACTGCTCGCTTAAGGACTGAATCCCCACCTGAACTTCTGCAACTCGAGGAGTGCCATCACTACCCGGAAACAGGTTGAGAATGCGCCCCCGGCGCCAACGCAGTGGCGGTAGGTTGGTATCCTTAACCAGAACGAGATCCCCAATGCAGGGGTTCAGTCCTGTCCGTCCACTAAGGCGTTGCTGCAGAATGTGCAAGTACTCAAGCGACCAACGCTTCCAAAAGTTTTGAGTCATTTGCTGCAACAACTGATAACGCGACAAACGATTGCTATTCACCTCCGTATAGGGATATTCCGGCAAGGCGTTAAGTGGGCGGCCAATTAAGAAATGCCCTGGCGTCAGGGCCTCTAAATCATTTGGGTCTGAGCTGAGCGGACACAAAGGACGCGAATTGAGTACAGCCTCAATTTTACAAAACACGGTCGCCAGCTCCTCGAAAGTCAAAATTGTTAACCCTACAACGCGCAACAAATGCGTCTTAGCGGACTTTACAACCGCTTCAAAAATACCACCCCAGTGAGGGCACGCTGGTGGATCGAACACCCAGGTAATGCCCTGACGGGAGAGGCGCGTGCTGATGGCTTCTTCGTTCTCCCGTAAGAACGTTACAATTTCTTTCATACACCGATCAGCACCCTTAAAGTTGGTACCACAATCCGACCTGATCAGCGCTGGTCGCCCTCGTCGCGACGTAAATCTCTCCAGCGCTGCCAAAAGGCCTCCGTAGAAAGGTCGGCCACGAGCTCCAAGTGGACGGCCTTGGTGGCTAGGCACACGAACACGCACAAGTACGCCTTGATAGACTTTGCGTTCCGTAGGCGTGATGCCTTTACCATGAAAGGGCCTGCGAAATCCGTTCCCACACCTGCAAACGTCCAGGCCTCCGTCACCCGATCCGGTGGAAGATCTCCCATTTGTGGCTGCATTGTGGCTGCCTTCAAGCGGTAACAAGGCAAGCACCTAAACACAACGCTACGTACCGTTCGTCGTCCCGATAAGATCCAAAACTCGCGCTGTAGAATGGCCAATAGCGCATTACAGCCCGCGTGCGAGTTTTTCTCATGACGATCCCTGACTAAGAGCTCAACTAAGGGTCCCCTTTTGGAAGTAACAGTGGATGCCGAGCCGAAAAGGGCAGGCTAGCGTTCCGAAGTCTGCCTCCAACCCTGAGCATACCTTGCTCATCCAGGAATGGGTTGAGGCGCACAATTCCTCCCTTCAGCTTTCCACGTCCATCCCTGAGCAGCCTGACCTCCTCTTCAAAATGTTCCGCCTGGACGACTCTAACCAATGAGCATAGAGCCGCATTCCGCTCCGCAGGCGAGAGGACAGGTGTAAAGTTCCGTTCTGCTTGAGGCTTCCTGCAGTTGTTCACGAACCGCTTGATCCAACCTGTCACCCCAAGAAGTTTGTCGAGGAGCTATACCGTTCCAGCAAGAAAGCTGGGTTAGGCTTCGGTACGAGTTGCCCCACGTTCACTCGCAAACCTCGATCAGGTGGCCCAAGCGGCGCCCTGCACTCGTTGAATGGCCATTCCTGCGGCGACTCAGTCAGCCATTGAGGTCCCCACCACAGTGGGTGACTCACCAAATCAGGTGCCCTGCACCCGCGCGAAGCGCAGTCCGCTGGGTTCCATTCTCCCGGTACGTGCCTCCACACTAACGGAGTTTCCGACCCCGTAATCTGTGACACCCGATTTGCCACGAAAACCTCAAGTGTATGTACCGACGTCTGCAACCAGCACAGAACTATCCGACTGTCAGTCCACGCGTACACCGTTTCATCCAAGTTGATGGTACCACGCAGATTGCAGGTTACATGATTTAGCAAGCGCGCTAGAAGAGCTGCCCCTGCCAATTCCAATTTGGGGATGGTCCATCTAGTTCTGACTGGTGCCACCTTACTTTTGCCATAACCAGACGCACGTGCACAGTTCCCGTTGAACTTGCTGTCCGAAGGTATACAGCTGCCGCGTACCCTCGCTCCGAGGCGTCACAAAACCCATGTAGGGTAGCCTTACATCCCACCGATGGGACTAACTTGCGGGGTATCGCGATGTGCACAATCCCTGGTAAGGTGGTCACAAACTTGAGCCAATCCTTCAACAACTCTCCGGAGAGTTGGTCGTCCCATCCTAAGTTGGCTAGCCACAACCTTTGTAAAAAGCACTTCGCCATGAACGTAACCGGGCGATCCATCCGCTAGGATCCAACGTTCTAGAGATTGTCGACAGTACCGACCGCTAAGTCCAAGTTTTATCCAAAAGGTCGGGCTAAATATTGTACGTGAATACGTAATGCTTTGGCCTATATTGCAACCCGAGGATGCCCAACGTATTTGGATTGTCCGGGTTCTCAAAGAGGTGCGGGTCCTGATGGAACTCGCCTGGCAAACCAGCCAGGAGCTCTGGGCAACTGGACAACCATTTCCGCAACTCGTAACCTCCTGAACCCATGATCGCGATCAGCTCGTCTCGTAGAATTAGCGCCTGCTCCACGCTATCAGCACCCGTGCAGATATCGTCCACGTAGACGTCGCGATCCAGTACTGCTGCTCGAGGATATCTTACCCTTTCCTGTGCGGCCTCTCGCAGCGTACGTACTGCCAAATACGGACTTGGCTTAAGTCCATACGTCACCGTGTTAAGTTCGTATGTGACCATCGGCTCATCTGGGCTCTCACGCCACAAAATCAGCTGATACCGACGGTCATCCGGATGTATCATGGTTTGGCGAAACATCATTTTGACGTCTGCGACAAACGCTACCTGGTGTAAACGAAAGTCTGTGAGAATGTCCACAATGTCCCGGTTCAATTTAGGACCCGCGTGCAAACATTGGTTCACAGACACACATTCGAGGTAGGAGCAGAACCGTCAAACACCACCCGTATTTTCGCCTCAGGTGACTTCAAGACAGCCAGGTGTGGAATGTAATAATGCTCGACACACCTCCAATCCAGGCTGGACACCGACATGTGGCCCAATTGAATATATTCCCGCATGAATTCTATACTTCTGCCGAAGTGCTGGGTCTCGCCTCATCTTCCGCTCCATTCCGAGTAGTCTCCGTTCCGCGAGCTGTCGCGAACTACCTAAAGCGGGGCGGTTTGGGAGAAAAGGTAGCCTGGTCACGAATCTGCCTGACGGGCATCTCGCAGTGTTGTATTGATAGAACAACTCGCACTCGTCATCCTCTGGCTTCCGTCTGTCCGCCGTGGGCGTAACTTCAGACTCCCAAAACCTCTGCAGCACCTCTGACAGCACACACCATAGAGGACCGGATCCCCTTCTGGTAGGTCCTGAGGTCTCCAAACTGGGCCGAAAACAACATACCCTGTGGTATCTACGGCCACCAAACCAGTTTCCTGGAGTACCTTCTTCCTACCGCACCATAATCTCCGAGGACGTCTGACCCGAGAAGTACGTCCACCGTACCAGGAGTATCAAAATCAGGATCAGCTAACTCCAAGCCTGTGGTTAACCCTCGTACCGTTGGTGGTAACCTAACCTGGGAGTTTCCCAACCACTTCATCCAGCACCACGGCTGAGACTTGATAGCTGACGCCTGTACATGTGCTACCTAATGTGAACTCAAAGTTCGTCTGACCCCGAATGTCAGGCACATTTAGCCCCCGATGCCTACAGCTTCATCCTCACTTGGCCGTACATTTAGGCCCTACTCACCAGCTTACTCGATACAATACATCCCTGAGCCCCTGTATCCAGTAGGGCTCTTACTTGAATGGTCCGGCCACCGTATCCCCATACCCAAATCTTAGCCGTTGGCAAAAGTACCGTGATTGGACGGGGAGCCGAAGCTGATGAGTAGGCGGCGATTACCTAGCGGGAATCTAAACGCGGTGAGGCCGCGTCCCGCGGTATCCTCTCACCCAAACCTGTGTATGGGTCCCACTCCTGCTGGTAGGGAGGTCTGCCCATAAAGGCCATGGCTGGAGTTCTATAGTACCCCGACGGCAAACGTCCGTACCGAGGTTGCGCCTGTAGCCGCGGGTACTCAGGCATAGGCGGGGGCATGCGTGGGCTTGAGACCCAACCAGGTGGCTCAAGCCCGCAGAATACTGCATGTACCCTGGTGGCTGCCTAGTGCTCTGACACCCGCCCGTTGAATCCCGTACCTGGGATGGGTGTCCTTGCCACGTTCCTGTGCCGCTCTTCCCCAATCCGGCACCTGCTGCCGTGGTGGGGATTGTCCCCGTCGCCGGTAAGTGGGCTCCGTCTGTTGACGTCCCCTGCCTGTCCCTGTGACCGATGCGGAGGTGGGCTCCTCCTTGGAGGGTGGGGAGCGTTGCTCCCTCCCTTGGTGGGCAGGCTCCTTCGCTGATCCGATCCAGCGCTGCCCCGGCGCCTCCGGAGTCTCGCACCTGATGCGGACCCAGGCTCCGAATTCACCAACGCCTCTGCTGTGCCACACGCCGTCTACTCTGTACCCGCTGCGCAGCAATCTCCTGACTAGCTGCCTCCCCGTGGCCTGTCTCTAGTAGGCACACCTGATTCCAATGCGGTGTTGTACCGCCTGGGTTGCCTACTGTTGCCTCCTCGCGCCGGTGCACCCGGCCGTTCCGGGTGGCGAGGGGCAGAGGTCTCCTTGCGTGGGGCTTCACCAGCCTGGACATCCACTCGCCTGCTTTCGGCCTCGAGGAACGACTTCAGATCCTCGTAGGTCGGGAGGTGGTCCGAGGACTTGCCCCCATGGAGCTGCTCGAATCGAGCGACCATTTCGCTCGGCAGGCGGCGAAGCACTGTGTGGACCAAGATATAACCGTAGCCCGCCACTGGCAAACCCTGTCGCTCAGTGCGCATAACTCGACGCTGACTGGGTGGAAGATTTTCTCGCGGAGGTCCGTACCTCGCGTTATGGTTGGTATTGACAGCCACTGGTCTAACAGCCTATCTACAATCAGGCGCTTGTTCCGATACCGGTCGGTAAGGATCTTCCACGCCACCTCATAATTGCTATCCGAGACAGCCAAATGCGTCAGCAATTCATGAGCTCTCCATGTAGCCTGGACATCAGCTGAGCCATCTTGTACGCCGGCGTTATGTCCGTCCGTGTGTGGACCACACTGCTATACAGGTCCTCAAACGCCGGCCAGTCGGCGTAATCGCCTGCAAAGACTGGAACCGTAACAGGCGGAAGAGGCACCTGTAATCCTTGTCCCACTTTACCACGGAATGGCTTTTCCTTTCCGTCACGTCGCCTAGATATGTCCGCAGCTGCCTGCGCATCCTGTGCCAGCTCCAAGCACTGGCTTACATCGCCCTCAACCAGCTCCTTATCTTCAGGGTTAGGAGCTTCCTCAAGAGCATGAGGCACTCTGTGAGGTGTTCCGACACAACCCGAACCCGTTCATCTGCCTGTAGTGCACTTTTCAAGAGCGCGTCCTCCCGGTCCTCGCGGCCGATCATTGCCGCTGTGGTAGTAAACCACCTTAATTCTGTCTTTATAGCAGCCTTATACCTGGCGATCGAGGGCCATGGTTTTAACACACACTCGACTTAATAAAAACGAAAAACCAATAAACAAATACCACAAAATAAATGTTAGTTGACTGGCCTAGACCTTACCGATAAGGTACCGTTCACTAGGCAAACAATACAGTCACAAAAAAACCGAAACAATATTTTCCAAAATTAATAAAATATGTGGGTAATATAAAAACACGCTTAATACTAAATTACGGCTAACTATGTTGCAATAAAGCAACCACGCTCTGCTACCAAAAATGTTTGATTCCGAAGCTGATCTTAGCGCAGTGGAAGCAAATTAAAGTTATCTTAAAATCTAAAACTAAATGGTCGATCAGCCTCGGAACAACATTTGACTACGATTCGTAGTGCTCTTTACTATAGCTAAATAAAATAAATTTAATGAGAGAATTCTGCTCCGGAAAGTTTCCGGCCGAGAAATTCTTGTTTCCAAAATCTACTTAAACAGGGCCCAGCAACGAATTGCTTACCGAGCGTACGATGACGCCGTCTTTTCCTTGTAAGTCTAGTTTTTGACTGGAAATATAGGTATCAGGTTTGAGGAAGTCTTTTGGATTGGGGCTTAGGTACTAGACTTACTGCTCCCGGGCCCCAGCTCGTGTGGCACTCCGTCCCTCCGACAGTTTTGGCTTCACCTCAGTTCATCACTCCACCATTCACCAGTTCACAGTTCGACATCAACAATGTGTTCAACACAAAAACAACTAAAATTCCTCTCCGAATGAGAATCGGCCCGTTGGCCCCAATCAAGAAAACAATCAAAAAATATATGGCTATCGGCAGCCGCGACGCGAGCGACGACTCAAA